>CAJNOQ010001191.1:0-34786 GCA_905250885.1 Didymodactylos carnosus
GTTTATTGTCACCTCAGAGCTACAGAAAGAAGAAGGAAAGATGAATTTAAGGCTTTTCGTGTAAATTTCATAACTTTGCAAAGAAAGATTGTGTAGAGCTGGGAGATGTCTCATTTTAATCAGAATTTCGTGGGCTACAGTTGTGACTTATTTAGAAAAATTCTTGGGGATTTTTCGAGGTTTCTGGAAAACTGGTTTTCCAGAAACCCGTTAGGAAAGGCCTATGGGAAAAAACGGCTATCATATTCAGAATCAGCATGATCGATTACCTATAAGCTACCGCATTCGTTAGAAAAGCGATTTGACAGTTGGATATGTTACCTCGTTAGAAGTGTTTTTTTGAAGACATTAAAGTAATTAACAGTAAGAAAATGGGAAAATGCACCCGACGTGCCTTCAAAACGCACTGTGGACGCATTTTGAAGCCAGACCAATGGTTTATCAAGACATTTTTTTCGGCAGTGTATACTCACATCTCTCTTTCTGCATATAAAAACTACAAGAACCATACATATAATAATGTAAAGTTTCACATGACTGGGTCGAAAGCTCGACTCGAGTCAGCTTTCCAAATTCTATAAAGTCTTTCTCTTCGAGTCTGAATCTAAGAAAATTCGACTTGAGTTTAGATCGTGACTCGGATTTGCTCATCTCTCTTGTTATGTTTGTTGTTGTTTGTCGCTTATCTCTCTATTTGAGTAATAAAATGAATACTTGTTCTCATTTTCTGAGATGTTCAATAGGCATTTTTTGGTACAAAATTTCATCTCCTTAAAATAAATATATTTCATTGTACCTTTATTGAAAATGTTTACTCTCCTTCAGTGGAGTCTTAAGTTCCGCCACTTGCATAGAAATGTGAGTGGTTGATCTCTAGCAATGTTGGTGCCGATTAGCATCAATGTCGCACTAAAAGTCTTCCTATTGCCGAAAAAGTGCCACGCTGGTTTAAAGAATGACATCAATGTGTATCTGTGCACGACCATAAAAATTTTCTTCCCATGGATTGCCATTTGGAGAAAAAACTATTGCAGAAAGAGAGATGCTCTGAAAAATAGTTCAACAGAGTTGCATGAGGTCAGATTCACCGAATAAAATGTTTTGATTTGAGAAAACGTAATCCGATCCCAACCTGACAACAACTCAACTCGAACCCAAAACTTGATCATTCGGACGAATTGCAGGCCTCTGATTGAAAAATTCTTTTTTTCTGTTTTCTTCTCCAAAATCGACTCACAGTATCGCATTCATCAAAAATTTCACTGAATACATTTTTGTAGTTTTTGATTTTTTTTTCATTAATAAATTATTTAACAATATTTTGATCTGTTTTTTCACGATAGTGTTTACTTTCATGAAGTGCAAATTTAATAAGAATTCCAGCTCAAACAAATGCCTTCTAATTGAGACGTTCAAAAAACAAAGATAAAAATCTCGTCCGATATTTTAAAGATAATACACTGATACTCAAATGGACAAGTGGAATTTTCTTATAAAGACAGTATGCGTCGGATTTTCTTTTCTTACAGATTTGTAGAGCAATCTACGTTTGTCTATATTCTAAGTTCTATCTAAATTACAGATTAAATATTAGAACTGATAGAGTGAACTAGACGCTGGGAAATGGGAGAAAATAGTGCCGTTAAAAACTGAGATTGGTGTTAGTATACTGACTCTATCACACGGACGGCAGCTGAACAGTTGATTCTTTCAGCGGTGTTTGGTTGGACAGTTAAGGAGAAAACAATTTAAAGAGATTCATTCATTAGAAAAGAAGTAATTTCAAGTTTTGTTTACGATTTAAAGTATATTCATTGAATTAATATCCTTATTTAAATACACGTGCTTTTAAAAACATGTAGAAAAAATACTTTTTAGAATATCTAAAGTATGCAGTCTACTTCGAATAAAATATAACTGATGGTTGGAGCTATGTATTCATTATAATCTTTTCAGAAAAAGATAATGATTTATTACGATTTCATCACATGTTCAAATGTCGTCAAGCATGAGCCCGTTTTGTAGGATAAAAGTGTAAATTCGATGTAAGATTCTCTATCCCAAAGCTTCTCGTCGATTTTTACACATATCTTTAATACTCTTGCATCTTGCGAGACATAGCTTGTGCAATAATGATAATAAAGGTGAAAGACGAGATGTAGCTATCAGGCCAATACATTTTTATTGTATTTCTATCTCAAGGTCATGCAGCCTTGTTCCACCACACATGAAATTCAAACAAGAGACGTACGGTTGTCAGACACCTCCAGAGCTGAAACCAGTACCGGCCCGGCCGAATCGGACTGGACCGGTTGAAAAAGCCAACCGGGTCGGTAGAGACCGGTATTTCACCGGTTGAAACTTTTGAAACATCTGCCCTTTTTACCCTGTTTTTCGTCAAAAGAGCTAAAATTTCACGTCTTTTTCAGTCAGAATAAATAAGACGATGCTCAAGACAGATATTATTTTCATCACTTG
The DNA here is from genome assembly GCA_905250885.1 of Didymodactylos carnosus. Lineage (NCBI taxonomy): Eukaryota > Metazoa > Rotifera > Eurotatoria > Philodinida > Philodinidae > Didymodactylos > Didymodactylos carnosus. The sequence goes on from CAJNOQ010001191.1 coordinate 2,479, forward strand.
TTTGAAGGTAAAATATTATAGACTTGTTATTATGAAGGTTCTCTCACATGTGCTCGCAAACTACTTCATTTCTGGAGGAAATTCTTTCCGAAAATCGATTTTCAAAAAACTTCGCCAGGTTTTCACCAGTATTTTACCGGTTTTTCGCCGGTTTGAGTTATAATTCCAACCGGCCCGTTTACCGGCCGGACCGGACCGGTTCCAGCTCTGGACACCTCTAGCACACTTACGGCGAAATTTTAGACAGCCACTCGATTCCAGAGTGACGTTCATTTTACGTACGTCACACACTAGTATGCATAACCAAGCAGACATTTCAGAACTTGCTAGTCTTCTTTCTCATCCTACAAAAAATATTTTTCAGTGCAGCACTAGGAAAAAAAGGTCCACACTAATCTATTAAGGGCCCCCCGCCCTCTCAAAAAAAAGGAATTTTCGACAAAAATATCGATTTTTAGATTTATACAGAGTTAGATAGCCCATCATCTCTACTTTCGAATGCACTATAATTTATTGGTTTTTCGATGATTTTTGAGGATTTTACAACGGTTTTTCTGAAGACCCCTGCATCAAAAAATTCAACACTTACACGAAAAAAAAAGTACGTCACACATATCTCTCCATGTGCTCATTCGACTTGCCATAGTCGATAACCTATAATAAACTGTCTTCTTGTTTATTCACTACCATTTTTAAATAAAAAAATCGCGATAATCAAAGAAAAAAATTGTTTTGCGTTTTTCTCGAAACTGTTTTTTTTCGTTTTATTTGACTGCGTGTCAAAGATTTCTCCGCCATTTTAAATGTTAGGAAGCTCGGGAGGGTTTTAAAATGAAGGTAAATATCAGCGCTACAGCCTAACAAAGCCGCAATTTTTGTTTTCAATTTATTTGTTTACAAAAAACTCGAGTTTTCTAAAAATTAATCTAGGTTTTTCGAAAAAACTGTCTAAAAAAATTAATTTTTTTTTTCAAAAATCCGGCTTTGTTAGGTTGTANAACACCATCCCGAGGTCCGTATCATTAAATTGAAAACAAAATCTTTGACACACGGACACCTACTTTTTGACCCTTGATGTTACAATAACTCGCGAAAAACTCAATATTATGAGCTCAAATTTTTACGGAGAACTATCAATGGTCAGATACATATTCAGTAAAAATTTGCAGTAAGATTGAGTGTTCTGGGGAAAAAAAAAATTTAGAGGAGAGGGGGGCCCTTAAAAAGACTTATTCCGCACCGATACCAGAAAGAACGTCAAAATCTCGCATTGGTACTCAGAAAAAAAATTATTCAACATAATTTCCCATCCGTGCACAACCAGTTCCGACAAATTTTTTTTCTATAGGGTAACACTTGAAAAAATGATGGACTTTCTAATCTTTCAGTCCATTAACAGAAAATTGTAGCTTATCTAATCACGAGTATCCCGATACCAGCCTATTCAACGGAGAGTGTTTTTTATCATAATTTCAGCAATCATCAAAGATGCATCAGTATAAAACATGAAAGTATTGAAGATGTATGTAGAAATCGACGACGAGCTTTTAGATAGAAGATCTTATAGAATCGATACCAGTACTGCACAATAAATTTAAAACTTAGTTTATTGGACCAAAACTTAGTTTTTTTTATTATGCTGAAAAATATTTTTCGAAAAAACTAGATGTTATTTAGGTTGTTTAACAATTAAACGAGTCAACTGTTTTCTAAATAGTAAAGGTACTCGATCATCCATTAAAGTCTCAACAGGTTTTGTTCCAACAATGTGTCTGAATTGCTTAAATCTGGTAGTGGGAAACTTTTTTTCTCCACTCATATTAAAAACAGATGTATTTGAATAGACGTGTTTCAACTGATAATACAGCGCTCCGTATCTAACAAAAACGGCACTTAATACGAAAAACAAAAACGAAAATCTACTACAATAGACGAGCAAGATATCCCATAGTCTGAATGTTACATTTAAGACTTTTCTTTTCATTACTTTACTCGTCATAAGCTCAACTACACCCTAGTAAAAGAAATTTTGAGAAAAGTTCAAGAATAACGGCAGGCTATTAAACTCACTACACCAGCCGAATATTAAGTACTGTTCTGATGAAAAGAAGTCACTATATCAGTCATGGCAAATTTTTTATTTCATTATTGCAAAGAACAGCGAAGAAGTGTCGATAACAACAATCGTTCAATATGTTCTTATATTCGTATATATAAGAAATATATTTCCGTCTTTGTTTTCTCTACATCATTTCTTTTTCGACGCTATTTTCTCTTTGTGTGTGTGCCCTCTGGTATGTTTTTGACGTGCACGTTGTATATTTTGAAGGTAGCAAAATAGCCATCACAAGCAATAAGAAGAAAAAAATGTCTCTTTGTCGTGTTGTTGAACATCTCACTCTATACATGTGCACATACATACAACTTATTTTATATTAGAGAGACATATTGATTCACTCATACGACGCCCATTTTTATCAATAGAAGGACAGTGTAAAACATTCGAACATTATTGAACACCAAAACCAATTCATAAAAAGGGTAAGTAGAGAGATACAAACGTTTGTTTTCTTATAAGAGAAATCTCTTAGTTTATGGACAATGTATATAATTACATGTAAAAAAAAACACCGAATGAGATTTTGTCCATATCAAACACATAAAAACCGATGACATTTTTTCTTACAGAGATAGATAACAGTTACAGAAAAAAAAATTAGTCCTAACCTATTTACTTCATAAAAAATAACGGTAGATTTTTATTTTAAATATGATTTCACACAAATCTTATTTTTACGATTTTAATAACGACGATTGAACAATAGAAAAATTCTTTCTTTGCACAAATCAGAATAATGTGTAGTTTCCTTCAATAACAACTCGTTTCCAAAAGCGTAGTTCCATTAGATCTTTTATCTGAACATAAAAGACGTAGTTCTACTTTTAATATGTGCTAAGTCATTTGTATAATTAATTGCTACAGTAATTTTTTTAAGCTCAAACATATTCGGTTTGATATGAGCAGTATCGTTCACAATTATCAAGTGCACGTTGATATTGTATTCTGGAATCATTTTCGTTTTTTTTAACATCTTCACCAGAATATGCTATGTAGAGCGCTCGTTCAAGTACTTGATTCAAAAAATATTTCAATAATTTTTTTGCGCATAGAACAATAATAATTAGAATAACTAGATATTATTGATAAAATATATTTCCATTCATTTATTATCATTAAATCAAGATGATGATTTTCTTTTGAATTTATCGACATGAAAAAAGTCACATAACATAAAAACAAAAAAAACAAAAAGAGTTGGATGACGAACTGTTGTCTCATGCTGGCTAAAGAAGGTAAATGGACTATTTATACAAATGTTTTTGACTCTAGTTCTTACTACTTCGAGTGCTAAAAAGTGACTCTTACCACTAACCAGTGGTCGTTTTTGACTGATCTTTGGCTTGTTTGTGTGTTGTCCTCTCAATTCATCCAAGGTTTTTTTCTCAGTTCATGCCATTAACACTTCTCTCTTAGTTTGTCCCATATATTTTTTCTCAATTCGTCCCAGATATCTATGCTCGCGTCTCAAAATAAATAAAGTGTTGTACCATCGAACAGTTTAGTCGACGACGATGGTATTGTAGACAATATAAGGTGCGCGTACGTGACAAAATGTTTCGTGTTAGCCACTACTATCACAAATTTAAATCTAAATAAGTTAAATTATTTTGTTCATCAAAATGTTAATTTTCACGTCTACTGAAAAAGAGAAACCAGTTTTAAATCATAATGGGTATCGATACACCAAAAACTGAGCAAACAAAATAAATAATCAATGGCGGTGTCGAGATTGAACACATTCAAGTACAATATCATTATGTACAGACGATGTGAGAATGTTACGGAATGAATCAGCACCAAAGTCTCCATCCACATTACTGTTGATAATATGAAAAAACGTGCGAGAGAGGAAACGCTACCTATTCCAAAAATATGTTCATAAGAGGTCGTTAGAACAATAGTTGCCAGTCCTGATCTTGCAACTGGTCGTGTGTTCCAACACTTCCGAATGTTGATGCTTTACTTTATCGTCGTAGAGCGCTTAATTACTCCAAATTGCCAACAACTACCGATATTTTTCCACATATCAAAATAATGGCTGTTTCTTCCATTAGGCTCAATCATTATGCAGAAAAATCCGGGAAGTTGGTATAATGCGTCATTTTGAAAAAACAAATGACAATAATAAAGTAATACCGGAGAGTGAATGGAAAAAAGCTCATCATTGGTTTTTAGCAGCTGTTGGTTTGGCACTAGTTCCACCAAAAATATTTATGAATTTGTTCGACTGTTACCTGATAAGCATTCGTTCCAGCATCATCAAGGTGAAGCATCAAAAATTTGTGCTCCAAAAAGAAAGAAACCACATTTGGATATTGACAACAAGCTGATAGAATTACTTCATGGCTTTGCTACTGGTATACTGAATGAAGTTGAATTAGTTATAAAATGTGGTAGAACAGTTAAAACTACCCAAATTAAAAAATAAGACATACTGTTACTGTTACCTTTTCTTCAAATAATGTAAATATATTAAAGTTGTTTCACTTGAGACTAGTTTCGTCTTTATTCAGAAGACAACATTAGTCAAATGATGACAAAAAATTTTTTCTCTCCTTTGAAGTACAGAAGAAATAAAAAAAGAAATACATGTAAAGAACACAAACATGTAACTTATTCCATTATTTAGTTGTACAATCCTCGAGAATCCAATACCTCTAAAAGCATCTTTATATTCTTGTTTTCGCTTTTCAGCTCTTGTTGTTTGTCCAATATAACTGTTTATACACTTACAACAGTCATATATATCACCGTACGCAAGAGGTACGGACAATTATATTAAAGCTAATTAAGTGTAAACTAATATGGGACGAACTGAGAAAAAAAGCTTCGTGGGACGAATTGAGAGTAAAGCGTCTGTGTGCTACTTAAAGACTGACCTATTTTCGAACAAAAATATACACTCCTTTATGAAAAGAATGATTTATTTCTTAAATAGGAAAGACAGCCTTTTTACCGTTGAAGAAACAATATATATATTTTTTTTAAAACTAAATAATAAACTTAATAATCTTAGTCATATAACGAGTTATTGAGCTTAACCCATGCGCCGTGAAATTCTCTACAAAATCATACCTAAACTATAATTTCAGAACTTCAATCAAGAAAACTAAGCCGATTAGATAAAAGTAAAAAAAAATGAAAACTTTCCAAACTCAAAAATGATTTCTTGTGTTAACGTTTTGAAAGTAAGGAAAACTGACTTAGCCATTTTTGTAGCGCTGACTTCGTTCTATCTTTTAGCTACACTTCAAATTTTTTTTACTTTTATCTAATTGGCTTCGTTTTCTTGATTAAAGTTCTGAAATTATAGTTTAGGTATGATTTTGCAGAGAATTTCACGGCGCATCTGTTGAAAAAAGTTAAGTTCAATAGCATAAATTCTAACTGAGATATAAGCAAAAAACTAAGTGGCTGATTTAATCTGAAGCACCCGTTAGAGTTGTTAGTGGGGTACTCAAATATGCTGGTTTCAACTTAAATTCATTGCCTGTGACCGTATCGGATAAGATTTGGCCTATTTTACTATTTTTAACGATGAAGTGGGAAATACTTTCTCTACAATTGATAGTGTAAATCTGTCGAACAAAATATCAGCTCTGCAAAAACATGTTTCTGACACAGGTCATACGATTGACTGGGATGGTTTCAAGATTGTTTCTAAAGACACTGATCCATACAAACTACTCATTAAAGAATCGTTTTCTGAAATACCAGACAAAAGTAAAAGTGTGTATATAATGTCTGTTTCTTCACTTAGTTTCGTATTTCTTGTTCGTCTTTCTTAAATAAATGTGTTTGTGGTTGTGTTTATTTTATAATTTTCCTTGAAAATGATCATTGTATGTACCAAAATGGCGGAATTAATTAATTAAAAATTTTATTTTGAAACTACTGTCGTTATAATTCTCACCATACTTAAACTTTTACCCATAAACAAATCAAATATAAAGAGAATAAGATGAAAGCTACTTTGAGGTCGCCATCATCATTTCTTTGATAAGAGCGAAAGAAAAATGGTTTGTTAAAGCTAGTAAATGTCTGCTTACGAATTATGGGAGATCCGAATTTTTGTCTTTTCTGTGTAATCAATAAAATAATGATCATTTAACACCACTATTAGTAGTAGTTAAATTTGTTGAACATCCATTAACTTATGGGAATGATGACTAGAATTAATAACGTAAAACGAAAAATGTACATCAGTCGCTGACGAATAAATTCAATTAATTCCAACATCATAGCATGTTGTTATATGGCTTGGCAACTCTGCTACTGCAGTGTGATGATTTCGTCACGATTTTTCTGTATTTTGTTTCTCTTACAGTTTTTGAACCAAAATACCTCCAGAGATCTGGATCATCTAAAATTGAAGAGAAAACTGTGCTCAATGTTTTGAAACATTCCACCACTCTACACATTCTTTTGCATAGGAAATACTGCAAAAATACATGTATTTTTGATCGATAAAATATTGCGCACAATTTTCTCTTCAATTTTAGATGATTCAGACCTCTGGAAGTATTTTGATTCAAAAACTGTAAGAGAAACAAAATACAGAAAAACCGTGGCGGAACCATACTGCGGTAGCAGAGTTACGCGGCCAAACCGTATATATCGGCTTAGATCTAACGCCCATCATTGTATAAGCAGATGTACATCGACTATATAAATACGGTGCTGATAGACGAATATTATATCTTCACACTTACAGCGAGACAACACACCTTCGTGACATAATAATAATGAATGATTTATATTGATCTTCGATCTTTTGACAACAAGAGAGAAAGAAAGAGAGAATGTGTGTGTGCGTTTTGTTGTTGTGTAGAGGAGAGATCGATGCATGAATAAAAGAAAAAGATGACACTTTTAATCTATCTTTAATCCATTCGGATGTTTAATGATGGATTTAGATCAGTGGAATAAATTTTTCGTCGTCTTGTTGTTTTCGGGCAGGATATAACATTTATCTCTTAAGTATGTCATTACGCTACATAAATTTGAATTATACTTGTCTTCCAGCCTTGACGAGCGGATTTCTGGTTAAAACACAATATCAAAACGTCTATCTTGATAAAATCTATAAACAGGCAAGTTCAATAGAGTAGAACGAATGTGATTGTAAATAGCATGTTTGAGTACGTTCTTATTTTAAACATAACTCGAAGAGGCGCGTAAGAAAGCTGTGCACATCTATTAAAACACTTTATAAAATTGTTCAGTAATAAAGATAAATGATTATTTAACAAAGTACGGAGAAAAGTCGACCAATTTATTTTTAAATCTAATAATTTTATTTTCACTTAACTAAAAACTCTTTATAATCGTTGAACACTTAGTTATCCCGTTTTGAAGAACAACATTTTTTTTTGCCCATACAGAAAGCTACAATCTGTAGAAATTGGTAGGGTATGATATCGAAGTTTCTTGGAGTCCAAGGACTGGTATCCCGCGAGTATCGGTATCCTAGGAAACGAATGAATTATAGGTAATCAATCATACTGAGCCTTGTGGCATTATTTGCTTTAGAAAAAGGCTTCAAAAACTGATGAAAGCTACGTTTTTCGAAAACTAGGGTTTTCCGCCTGTTTTCACATAATATTAAAAAACTCAATATTCACTCAGAAAACATCAGAACGAATTCAAAACTACAGGATGTATGGTATTCAGAGTATTTTTCATTCTTTTTATAAGAAATCTACAAAAAAGAATGTAGAGAACCCATGGCTTTCTGAAAGATATTTCGGAAACTTGTAGACAAAAGCATCGTTTTTCAATCTGTTCGATCTTATTATCACGTCTAGCGGACAAAATTAATTGTCCTGGGGCTCCAAGAAAGTTCGATACCATACCCAAACCCAAACCCAAACCACTGGAAATCAAGATCTCGCTTGGCTCTCATTTTGAATAGAGCCCTCTGGACTATCAATTCATGAAAAAAATTAGTATAATCTTTTTGGAAGTTTTTGAGACGCAACCGACTTTTCTAAAGAACTCCTAGAAACTTCTTTTAAGAGCACGTCTGAAAAGATTTCTGCTTATGGAAACATGTCTCCAAGTCTTGTCTTTCGAATGTTGAAAAGCGCAAGTCTCTATCTCATTCCTACCAAAATTTATGCAAAAAACCACCGATGGTAGTGCTTTTTTCTACCGATAGTACTTAATATTTTGTCTTTTTAATCGTTATTCTTTTCTTCTTAAGGAATATTTTGTTTTTTTTATTACGTGCCATCGTATACAACAGTAATATGGAACAACAAACATTACTTCACGAACGAAAAGATTTGGTGACATCGCCGGATGAAATTACATATATTAAAAAACAAGTACCAGTAAAGTAAGTACACTCAACATTTCAGTTAAAGAATTTCACGAAAAAAAGTATTTAGGTGTCAAATCGGTTTTTTCATTTAGACAAACCTTTTCTATGACAACTTTAACGCTGAATCCGAATCTGATACCCGTTTAGGCCCATAAGCCTTTTATAGCTCGGTTTTCCAGAAAATCAGTTTTCAAATTTTTTCAAATTTTTTTTATTTGACAAAAATTCTGATGCATCTCATTTGTAGAGGAGGTCGAGTTGTGTATGCCATTAAATTATTTTGAGCCTTCGACGTATCTCGTATATTTAGGAATATCTCATCACCTCCTTAAGTCATCATGACGTAACATAGCGGAATTGCAATTTCATTAAATACGCTGTTAGATAACAAAAAAATTTGATCTTTGTTTTTTTGTTTTGAAATTTTGAACCGAAATTTGAAAACCGAGCCATAAAAGACCTATGAGCCGAAATGGGTATCAGATGCGGATTCAGCGTTAAAGCTGTTACAGAAAAGATTTGTCTAAATGAAAAATTCATTTGACACTTAAATATGTTCTCTCGTGAAATATTATGTTTCAAATTAGTTATCTATGTATCTTAACTATTACATACTTAATATTAACTTCAAAAATGATATGTTTAAATAAAATTAGTTAGTAGCTTTCTTTTTTCTGCTTCTTTTTTATTAAAGCACATTTTCGATTATGGATCATGCAGAGTATAGTAAAACTTCGTTGATATACAAATGATATTTTCGCTTTATTGTCACAAACAAAACTGTTCAAGATCTCATCTTTTTTTTGCTAAAAAGACGAGAGAGACTCATTATTATGTCATAGTCGTGTGTTAAAAAGTAGAGCTTCTGTATTAAGAAAAAACTTGCAAACAATTATGAGATAGAAGTTAACATTGAAGATCTAAGTATAGAATGTTTTCCTTTACTTCATAAGATATGCAACTAGAATGCAAAGTGCAGCTCAGAGATGTGTAAGATCTGTGAACTCATTTTCACAGTCTTTTGTTCAATCTATGTTTTTATCTGATACTTAGCTCTTTTATTCTCCATGGTTTAGTTTTATAGGTGAGATTGTTGTATGTACAGAAAGAAGTAATATCAAAAACTCTTTGTACGTGACCATCATATATTGTTGATGTCATATTTTCTATAACTTTGATTTATTGACTAGCACTGATCTCCTTAGAGTATCAATAGAATTTTGTTGTTATTATACAGATCGATTTCATCCATAATAATGAAAATAATAAATTGGTTTTTTCCCCTGATTGTTTTTGTTGAATAAATGTGTCATCGGAGAAGTAAAAAAAGAATAAAAAATATTTTTCAGTAGTTATACTTACTTAGAATGTTGTCTATCAAGGCAAATATCAAGATCTCATTTCAGTATAGTGTGATTGAAAACTTTAAAAGGTGATAATAATCAAATGTTTATAGTGTATTTGAAATTTGCAAAAGTAAACCAGTAAATACTATTATATTAACTTTCTCAGGCTTATGTTGTACATAAATCAGAAAATTAATAGACATATATTTAATCATTAGAAAATATAAAAATAAACGAACTGTCGGCTATGCTTGTTGTCATAATCAATCATTCATTCTAACTCTGTTCAACTGTTCTTATTTCACAAAATATGATTATAAAATAGAATGAAATTCACCAAACATTTTTTATTAGAAATAGTGATTGAAATGTGTAAAAGAGCTACTTTGACAATCTAAACTTTTAAAGTCGTCAACAACTTAGTATTCAAGAGTGTTTGTAGAGTGTTAATCAGTCTTCAAGAAAATCTGTTATACTTTGTCCATTTAGAATGAAAAAATTTACAAGAAATCGAATTTTTAGTACGAGAAGAAAATCAACTTTTCCTCTATTAACCGTTTTTAGTTAGTTTAGTTTAGTTTAAACTGTATTTATTTTAACAGTTTTTACTGTATCGATACAAAATCTGAAAGCTTCAGTCGTAACTTTTCTACACAGAGACGTGATCTATTCTCTGATAGTCTTGCCTACCAAAAGACGATTTTCCAACATATACTTTCTTGGTAATCAAACCATTTCAAGTTAAAATAATCAAATTTTCTTCTGTTTATGTCTGACTCTCATCTGTTTTCCTCGCTTTTTTACGAGAATATTTGACTAGAGTGTGAGTGTCATCTAATCTTTAGCCATTTAAGCTAACGTTAATTGTACAGAGTCTAATAAGATACGACACAAGTTTATAACACACATATAGTCTACTGTCCACGGCCTGCTCTTTAACCTACAGCATATTTAATCACTGAAAATTCTCTGCGAGAAGTTGCAAATATCGATCCTGTTAGTATCCAAAATGCATGATTTTCGAGTTAGTCCTCTGTGAACAATTGCAATTATCAAAACTCTTTTTTTTTTTTGTTTTTCTTAATGGTTATACCAAAGTATCACGCATTCGATTACATCGTGCTCTGCAAAGATGTACGGTGCTAGTCAACTTTAAATCCGCCATTGACAAAATCCAACATTAGCTTAAAATCAAACTTTGTGTTTTGTGGACTGATAAACGTTTTGGCTAAAGATTAGATGACACTCACACTCTAGTCAAATATTCTCGTAAAAAAGCGAGGAAAATAGATGAGAGTCAGACAAACAGAAGAAAATTTGATTATTTTAACTTGAAATGGTTTGATTACCAAGAAAGTATATGTTGGAAAATCGTCTTTTGGTAGGCAAGACTATCAGAGAATAGATCACGTCTCTATGTAGAAAAGTTACGACGGAAGCTTTTTCAGATTTTATCCGGTAACAGTTGGTCTTCACACTGGAAAATTGTCAGTCGAATGGAACATAATCATCAAACAGCCATGTTTGACTGTAAGTACTGTTGTGCCGAACGATGTAATACGGAAAGTTAGAACCAGATCTAAATTTTATTGATGGAGAATTTAGTCGATGTTGGCGTGGACTCTTTCTGGCATGTGTTACTAATATAATGTGAAATAATATTGTTTCATATTTTGTTAACGTCATTAGAATGAGAATATTATCAGGATAGAGTCAAAAGAGGATAGAACGAACATCCATCTCTTCAACATTTCTTAGAACTGGATTTTATTATAGTCTCATAATTGTGCGTATTAAAATGTAATTTAGTTCAGTTCATTTTAAATTTAAACTGTCTATACCTTATAGTAAACCAAATTTAAAATTATAACGATGGTACTTTTATATTGATATTTTTTATCGTGTTGTATATGCATCATAAAACAAAAAATTTGTGTAAACGATGCAGAAATTAATTGAGAAGCAAAAAGATAGATTGAACTCTATTACGACAGTCTCTGTGAAGTATGATTGTAAATTATAACACATCATTTTCAATGTATGTGACAAGACTTCTGAACATCTTCATTAATATTCACTTTTTTCCTATCAATCTCTTCTGTATAGTAGTTGGTTAATGTATTAATCATAAAGAAGAATATCTGAGAGAACAACATTGTCATTGATTAATGAATAAACTTTTTTTCCTCACTTCCCACCCAGAAGTGAGATACATGTGGCCTTTGTTCTAAAAGTGCTCTATATGGATACTCTGTTATTCATTAATGAATGAGATTGATACATTGTTAAAATCATTTATTATTTACTTAAATAATTTTGGATGTTGTTGTTGTTATCATATTTGTCTATATAAGTGTGTCTATTATTAATTATCATTAATATAAGCTTAAAGGCACCTGATTAGACAGAAAGGAAGGCAAAGCAATTAATAGAAATCATCAATTTAAATAGATAAGAGATAACGAACGTTCACACTTAGCCATCGATTATCATCACTATGTAAATATTTTCAGAAAGTAACAGACACAGATAAAAACATCTGCACTTTTTCTACTTCCTGGTGTGGAGCAAGATCTAGTCTATATGGCTAAACTCTTATTATTCCTATCGTCGGTACAATTATAGACAACTTGAAAAAGAAACAAATATATATTTTTGTTTGTATGTATAATAGATGCCCTTTTTTACAGTGACCTTGTCTTACTGAACGTTATTTCGTTTAGTGTAAGCGACAAAAAAAGCGTTCTCTTTTCTTCTGTTCAATATCAATTTATCATCGATAGTTGAAATCGGCTGGACTATATATATATATATATATATATTCCACTAGTCGATTTTCTACTACAACAACTACTACTGCCATTATTACTCTAATGCATCTGTACATGTGTTTATATATTTTATTCATTCAGTATGAGATAGAATAATTATTTAGCACAGATGTTCTCTTTATCCGCTCCATTTAGACTAATACACAGACCCTGTCATTTTTAGTTTATTTTAACAAAAAAACACGGAAAAATTCATAAATATAGAGAAAAAAAGGGACATATATGTTATAGTTCGATATATCTGATTTCCACATATTTTTGTTGGATTTAAGCCAGATAAAAACGGTCCCTGAAGGAGATAATTTACTCCACTACATTTATGAATGACTACTGCTGGTTTCTATAATGAAAATTTATCCAGAGCAAACGATTTAATTAGTATCGGAGCCATAGATCGATTCAACAAAAAGTCAAAAATATTTTCTACAAATTTATAGACTATCACATTTAATACATTTTAGTTCTTTGCATACTATTCTAACAGATTATCCCCTAATAACACTTACGAGGAAACATCTCCAACTGTCAAATCGCTTTTCTAACGAAATGCAGTAGCTTATAGGTAATCGATCATGCTGATTCCAAATATGATAGCCGTTTTTCCCGATAGGCCTTTCCTAACCGATTTCTGGAAAACTGGTTTTCCAGAAACCTCGAAAAATCCCCAAGAATTTTCTAACTAAGTCGTGAATTTACACGAAAAGCCTTAAATTCATCTTTCCTTCTTCTTTCTGTAGCTCTGAGGTGACAATAAACATTTAGGGCTTTTCGTGTAAATTCCATAACTTTGCAAAGAAAGATTGTGTAGAGCTGGGAGATGTCTCATTTTAATCAGAATTTCGCGGACTACAGTTGTGGCTTATTTAGAAAAATTCTTGGGGATTTCTCGCGGTTTCTGGAAAACTGTTTTTCCAGAAACCGATTAGGAAAGGTCTATGGGGAAAAACGGCTATCATATTCAGAATCAGCATGATCGATTACCTATAAACTACCGCATTTCTTTAGAAAAGCGATCTGCCAGTTGGATATGTTCCCTCGTTAGACACCATTTAGAGATAACACTTTAGTTTACAAGAATCTTTACAATAAAAATAATTTCAATTGGATCAGTACCCAGTAACTTTATTTAAGACGAAAATTTACGTCACATTTTAGAGGCATATGTGTTGAATGATGATAAATTGAAGAATAATCAAAAATAATCACGAGACATCAGCTTGTCTCATAGCAAGCAATTTTCTTTATAATTTCCTCCAAATACTAACTAATCCTTGCTTCACTGGAAACAACCGAAAATGGATATGACTCTGCTCAACGTCGATGATGCTGACAAAGGGAGGTAAAGGATATACATATCTTCAACAATTCAAATTCTGATTCTATATGAGTGGTTCACGGGTTATATCTGTTTAAGTCTACATCTAGTGCTATAATAGAAATCCTCCTAGTGTTATTAGATCTTTAGTAGTGAATTTTGACCAGTGGTGTGAACGCTAGAGACGTGAGACATCACTCTGTACCCTTACAAATTCTTGTCTTTTTGTCAGCAGGAAATGATTTTCTATTTTTTAAATAAAAATCGCGCGCAACAAAAATAAATTTTTCTACGATTTTCTGCTAAGAGGGTTCAGCTACGCCCCTAATTCTGGTTGTATAGTTAAAGCTTGTCTATCAATCTATACATGCGTTTGTTAAGAGTCTGTGTCTCTGTTTGATGACCGCCTGAGCGTGTTCACTACATGTAGTTCATATGTAGAAGTAGTACTGAAAGAACTAACTATACATGTTTCCCTTTTTTTGTCTTTCTAACGACTTTTTTTGTGTTTTAAAATTATCCAGATATCGTTAATAATATAATATGGCAGAAGGAAGAAAGGTCGCCTAACAAATATGTTTAATGTTAATGGCAAAAGTAGTAGAAGTATAGGTTTTTCTATGTACACACTCATGCGTGCATAAGTGAACCTCACATGTAAAAAAATACACGAATAAATGTGATGGAACCATAAACAAATATAAAATAAAAGAAGTTAAACGGCTATGTATAAATCAGTAGCAAAATATTTGGAAAATTAAATTAATGTTTCTCGATGAATGTACAATAGAGATCTAAAATCTTTTTACAAACTTATTAAAGAATTATTATATCGAACAGCATTTGACTAACAATGTATCGAGAAGAATAATTAATTCTCCTTTATAAAGAGTCTTTATTGTTAAAAATTAAGTTGGCTATACGTATATATTTCTTCTTTTTCATTGTTCATTGTTGTTCTTTTTTGTAAGACAAGAAAAGTTGACCGATATTGGACGCTTTTAATTGTATTTTATACTTATGACTGTACTTGTTTGCTCATTGACCAACTTACTGATTTACTTCATCTAAACTATCTCAGAACAGTCGATCTCAGAACTATCTCAGTAAAACATACTCATCATTGGTAGCTGAAGTCGTTTATGTGTTAAGCGAATTATAAAGTTAGAGTTGTTATACATCTCGTCGTCAAAAACTGCTTGACAATTAGCAGCATGATAAATAGATTTATGCCTTCTTTATAATATAGTACAATACTTCGTTTGTGTGTGTGTATATGTGTCTCATTCAAGTTTATAGAAAAAAAGGTAAAATTTTTACTCGGCAGAATGATGTGATTCTCTGTGTCCGTCCTATCCTTTTTCTTTTGTCAGAACATATCAATTCATTGTCGTTGACTAATAGTAGTAGCATGTATAAAATTGACGTTTCCAGTATTCACCTTTCACAAATAAGAATAAATTCAAATTATACTTTTTTTTTTTTTGTTCATGACTTTGTGTGTGTGTGTGTGTGTATATGTCTTTTTTGAGATATATGATTGTGGTGGTGATGGACATGTAAAACCGCAATATATAAAATGAAAGGATGAGAAAAGAAAAAAACTAACAAAAAAAGAGAATAGAACTTGTGTGTTCTAATGAGAATATTAACATAATTCTGATTGGAGTGCCATGTATAATAAGTAAAAGTGATTCACCTATTTTTAGAAGCTTTTTCCTTACTGTTTGATTTTTCCACACTCTCTTTTTCCTCGTCCATTAACAGAAAAATTCTCTCTCTCTTTCTTCTTCTTGTTGTCCGGTTCTATGTTTTTTACACATAGAGGAAAAAATGGAAAATTTCTCTCTATGTCAGTTTTTTAGTGCCAATTTAGTCTCTATGTTATCTTGGCCTCTTGCTTCTCGTTTTTTTTTACTCATTTCTATTTTTTTTTTAAACATTTCTCACTCTGAGTAGAATTTGTTATTTTAGAAAAACTCAGCCACATATAGATCAATCTCTCTAATTTGGCATATAGTGTGCGGTTAATTTCTTCTTTCTTTCTCTCTCTCTCGCTCTCTCTCTTCCTTTCTCTTCTTCTCATTTTTCTTTTTTGTTCTAGTGGAGTAGTTCGCTGACGAAGATATTGTAAAAAAGTTTAAGTTTATTTTTAAAAAAATATCTAAAACAATACAACCATAATCATCATATAAAAAAACAAATTAATTAGAAATTATTTTTATTTACTTGTCTCGAATATATTACTTTAAATTCAATAGAAATGTTAGCATCCGAAGTACCGTTAAGTGAAAGACAGCATATGATACCTCATGAAGGAAACCTTGAGGGACACAATGCGGCAGAAGTTGTTCATACAACAACAACGGTCGTTCGAAAGTAAGTTTATTTTACTAATTTTTTTTACCAACATACATTTTTAATATTATTACATGTCGGATCTACGTGCATCCAACACAGATATTTGACGGATTGACTTTCAAATATAAAAATTTTTATAGTAAATATTTGGAGTAAATTATCTAAATATTCTTTCTGTAAAGCTAAATGTTGAATGGTAGAGAATCATAAAATAATTTTATAGATGTTCAATCTGTCGAATAATTTTTTATGCTAATTTTATTAATGAAAGTATCCTTTACATATTATTTGATGTATTGTCTTGTGTTTATTTGTGCTCATTATTATTATTATTCTTTTTCTTCTCACTTGATAAAATATAGACATGAACCTTTATTTTTTAATACAAAAAATTATTAAAAATCTAATAAGTCGTGACACATCTGTATCTTTTTTTTTTTTATTTTTTGTATAAAAATAAGAATAGTTTGCGGTGTTAACGACTAATTGTTGTTTTGATAATAAAAAAATGATAAATCTTTTGTTTTGATAGAAAAGTAACGAGAGCTTTTTATTATTTTGTGTGTGTGTGTGTGTGTGTATGTATGAGAAAAAAAAACATCCTAAATGCTTGAACATGTATTTACTTAGTAAAAAAAACCAAATGTTGTTGCATGTTTCTCTCAAACAGCATCTGTTTCATAAAGAAAAAATGGTTTTGAACACTGAAATTGTTTTAATAGTTAAACTTGTAATTATATGATATTACAACCTGGCATCATGTTGGATAGTAAAATGAAAAGAAAAAAAAATGTCTGATTAATTGTTTAGATTTTATTTTATTCATTCATTGATAGTGATAGTCAGGTTCTTAATGCGTGATTGGAAAATATTTCCAAGCTGTGTTTTTGTTGATACTTCGAGATTAGAAATGAACGAAATAAAAGGGAGAAAAAACGAATTATGGTCGCATCTGGTTAAAATCAATGAGATTCTATTTAGTCGACGTTAGAGGAAAAACAAAGGAAGCATCTTATACTAATCTCCCTCTCTCTCTCTCTCTCTCTCTCTCTCTCTCTCTCTCTCTCTCTCTCTCTCTCTCTCTCTCTCTCTCTCTATCGTTATCTTTAAATATTGTGTTAAGGAATCTCACAATGGTGAGCATTTTTGCCATGCCATGCAAACATTTGATTTTTTCTTATACTGAACAGTCATTTTTAGATAGATTAATACCTATTTTAGTGAATAGAATTAGAAAGTTAGGAGTATTTTCTTTTTTTTTTTGACAACGATCTTAGTACTACTTAAGATAGATTTCTTTCACTATTCGTACTAAATACAATATTAATTTTTTTCCTTTCTATGAAAACTCTTAACAACAGGCGTTGTTCAACTTAAAATATATTTCAAAAGGTTACCGTAGAGAAAAGTCGCTAAACGTTACACGAAATTATAGATTTCTTTATTCTATCTTATATCGAATAAATTTGGTGTTACACAACCGAAGAAAAATATATAATTCAAACAGGTCGATTTCAACATAAGTCTTGAGCGATTCAAACTTTCAAGCTAAAATTTCCATTACATCATATTCACGTTCTATTCTTCAGTCAGCAAAAGCTTCATCCAAACTGAATGCAAAGTACGAAATTAAAAATCTCCTTAAAATTAAAAATCAAATGGACTATGTTTTATTTGTTTTTATGTATAGTTAAAAAAGAAATTATTCACTATAAAGGTACAAAATGATTATAACATTTATCCTAAAATTCATCTTCAAATAATAGCAGTAGTTAATTAATATCAATATTACCTCTTTAGTTTAGAAAAATTGATGTAACTGTTGACATGAAGAGTAACCTCATTAAGTAACGTCTATTGAATTCTATGTGAGAGAAAATTTGTTGAATTTATCGAATTTGGTTGATCTTCGTAATGACATCATTATGTAATTTATTGTAGGAATACAATCCTTTTTTTCATACTATTTAGAACATATTATTTTTCTGAATGAGAACGAGTCTATCTTTTAGTTCGTTTGTTTGTTTAGTACAAATTTTACGTACAAAATTTCCAGATTGAGATCATGATCGAACAAGTGAAGAAGCATTTACAGATGGATGAGTTGGAAGATATGTCGTGTTATAAATTAAAAAGAATACAAAAAATTGATTTCTAAATCTTTGACGCTAATTAAAGTATATTCATTTAAAATGGATAATTTATATATATATATATATATATGTATATATGCTTAAAAAAGAATATTTTCTTATTGCAAAATGTCGAGTTATTATTTAATGTAACCATTTTAATCGATAGTCATTCGTGATTAAAAGTTAGAATAAAAAAGAAAAAAGATTTACTTCTTTTTGAAAGAAGAAAAAGATCGATTTTTATGATATCCCAAAAGTACATGGTGATAATTATTTGTTTAAACCTTAAGTTGACTAGTTGAATAATAAGTACCCGTGAGTTTTCTTTTTAAAACGAAAAATGATCTCTAGATACTAAAAATGAACTTAACTATTTTTTATAATTTTTCATCACTATGAATGTATCGTATAGGATAGATATTATTTTAGTATAGAACTAAAATATAATAAGTCAGAATAAAAACCGCCTTTTTCCACTAATCGACTTATTGTACATTTGGTCCTAGTGTTTATATTTCAAGTACAGTTAATAACTGTTTGACACCTGTTTGTGTCTGTTTGTGCCAATAATATTCCAACTTCGTTTCATTTTGCTAATATGATTATAACAGATGGTAGTAGCCTGAATTAACCGAAAAATTGTTTGCTTCTTTCTCTCAAACGTAGGCCAAGTGTATATTTTTATCCTATTAGATAATTAATAATTATACAACATCCTTATGATAATAGATTTTTTTGTTCTTTTCTCGTTGTATGTTAGATGTAATTATAGACGATAATAGTGTGCTTGTTATTCTTTATTTAAAGGTCAAATACATCGTACTGCAAGTTAATATTTCTAACAGAAATAGTAATAGTTTTATGTGTAATATGGAATTTCAGTTATCGTTAAACGTACCAAGAATGTATTTTCATTTTATATATAAATTCCAAATGTATCGTGTACTGATACAAAAAACAAAAAATTTTTTTTTACTAAACGTTTATTTGTGAAATAACTTGAAATTTATCTTTAGTATTGAGTGATACTTTTATCGTGAATATCGTTTTCTACGTTGATTGTGCCACATCAGTATGGAAAAAGAGACTATTAAAAGAAAATAAGAAATAATATGAGATCAATGATGTGTTTCTATTAGCTCATCAGAGTCAACGTCGTTTATTTAGGTGCGAGATTCTGTCTTTGTGTTTTATATAATTATAGAGATATCAGACAACATAATGTCATCATTAGTATAACTTTTTTCTCAGTTTCTATCACCTTCTTCTTATCTTTATATCTAGCATTACTAATTTTTCTTTTGCAGTCGTTTGTTCTATTTGTGTCTTGAGCTTATCACGTACGAAAAACTATATTATTCTTCATTTATCATTTTCTGTCATATTTACATCGATACTTTCTTATATTCTTTTGAATAATCGATGACAGAGAGGGAGAGAAGAATGACATTGTACATTTGTGGTTTTTAGTCCTAGTATAATAATGCTGAAGATGGTGATCTATCTATCCAAAAAAATGCCATCATACCTAAAGATAGTTGAGAAACATGTCAGAAATCTCAAACAATTGATAGACATCTCTTTCCAGTTTGTTTGCTAGCGTTGAATTATACTTTGTTGATTGTTTGATAAACTAAGCATCTGAAGAACAGTCAGTTCATCTGTATTATCATACTGTTATCAGAACGTTTCTTTTTTTGATAAAAATATAGAACTAAAAACAAGAAAATTTTTGATTGTCTTTTATTGATTATCGATATGATGTAACAAGAGAAGAAAAGATATACTTATTTTATCATTGTCTATAAGATAAAACAATCCAAATGTTGAAAAAACTCGTCTTTCAACTATTGTAGGATGAGATAATAATCACTTTTAAAACTATGAAGATTGTGACGACAAGAAACTGTCTATACAAATTTTTAAATCTCAAATAACCTAGCGAAAAAAAGTTACATATTCTTCATTCCTCTATTTCATGCAACAATACTTTTTGTCTTTAGTTACGGAAGTTTGAATAGAATTTTATGTTTGCTGACTCTGTTAGATATTGGATGAGTATTATCTGCCACTTAAAAAGTGACCAGATACAGATTAACATGTAGAATATGGTGATAGTCATATGAGGTCATTGTTTAACTTCTATCACGTTGTTAACTAATGAGAATTGAAATATTTGACCTATTGCGATTGTTGAAGAGAAACATAACATCTTATTGGTTAACAACTGTTTATGTACAATTGAAAACAGATAGTAATCAGACGTATTATTAGACTTTTTGCATCGATCTGCGAAAATTTTTTTTTCTCTTCGCTTCAACATCACTTAGTATAAATAGTGTATGTATAGCATCATATTTTTTCCATTAAAGTTCTACTAAGACATTTTCTCTCAAAACATGACACCGTCTGCTAATTATATAATAAATGAATACGACACACGTTTAACGTAAGTTCATATTCGTAAACAAAAAGTATTGTTTTTACAAAATATACAAATGATATCTCAAATAGAAGCATCTCTTTTGTATGTTAAAAAACTTTAAACTATTAGCACATGAAACAAGATTTGATTTTTCTGCGATTTGTAATATTTTTTTAAGAAGAACAAGCAAAATCATTACTGAGTGTACGCATATATGCAGCTGTATTATTCAGAAGTGAGGGTTAAGTTTCAAAAAAAAGTTTAACAAGTACGAAAAATTAAAGGAAGACATAGGTCTACAAATAACGAGAAGAGAAATCGAGTAACCCCTGTTTATTGAAATCGTCTAGGATTGCCACCTTTTTCGCTTTTTCGTTTTTTTTCCATCTTTCTTTCTTGATTGAATACAGTTAGTTTTGATAGATTTTATTTTCTATTAGTGCATCTATAAAATGAATCACCACCCTTTATTTTTCAATCTGCTGATTTGAAAATACATTTTTATTGCAACTAATAGTTTTGAAACTTCTAAATATTATTTGTAATCTACATTGTTCATAGTATTGTGAAGAACTTACTTGATTATATTTCGCCTTTCTACGATGTATAACTTTCTTTGCTAATCTCTTGTCAGAAAATTTAGTGACTTATTGAAATATGCCGATTAAATATTGTGTAACGACTGGTTTTTTATTGTTTACATTGTGTTATCGTGTCGGTAAGGTTGAACTAAAATAAATTTCATTACATCTTCATAATAGTAAATACATGCTGTAAGCGAACGAAGATAATTAGCCGATCATTTTCATGTATAACATGTAAAATGAAAGATATCTTCTTATTATCATTATACGTTCATTGTAAGAAAAATAAACTGTTTCATGATGTATTTAGTGAAACATTTTGAGTGAGTATTTCGCTTTCGATTGAAGAAACCCAAGAGAAGTTTTAATACAACCGTTATTCAGCTTTCTAAAAGATTTTTTATCTAAATTAATACTCTGTTCTAAGGACAGCTTGACTTGGTGTTTATGTTGATCGTCGCATACTTTAAAATGCACTATATTTAAATCTCGGTGCCGACAAGTGATGTAATGACGTTGAGCAAGCTACTTATGCCGTGAATCACCCGTCTAATAGCATGCACATTTACTACCTTGTGACGTACAACACGATTACTCTGCTTAGTTTGTGACTCTTCAGAAATCTGGTACGTGAGTGTGTATAGAGAGCTCAAGCAATTGGGCGAAGAACTCTGTGTCAGCCTGGCCGTCTGGCCAGAGCTGCACTTAATAATTTAGTATATCGATAAATAGTCTGAAAAATTAGATAAGATAATTCTTAGAAGGTTTAGAGACCTAAGTTAAAGATATCAGATAAATGTTGAAGTATATGTTGTTCCTCTTATCGCTGAAGTTGTAATCTGCGTCAAGGACCTCCTGATGTACTAAGCTCCTGGCAAAAAGTATTTTTTTTTCACTAGCATGTTTAATCATTTATTTAGTACTTTTATGTATCTTCTGAACAAACAAACAATACATCACTTTGTTAAAGATGCTTTTTTCTCTATGTTGTCAAGTTATAACAACATGTTCTCATTAGGCACATATCTGTCCGTTAAATGGTAATACAAATGGATTGGTTATTCATCCATTTATTCGTATAAATAAACACTCTTTTGAACAATTTAAAAATATTCGTATGATATCAAACTTAGCGTAAAAAATCTTTAATGAGGTGAATGTGCGATAGGAAAAAAAAGAATTCTTGAAGAAATATAGAGTAGATATAGATTGATTGTAATATTAGACAGTGTGTCGATAAGTGTTATTAGAGATAAGATACGAAACGAGAAATTAATGTATACAAATCAAAAATGAACAATAACGAGCAGTTGAAATGTACACAATTAGATTATATCCTGAATTATAAATACTTTTTAGTTATAAAAACATATGCTAATGCTTTGTCTATCATTGTTTTCGTTGCTATTAGAAATTCCAAAATAAAAGAGATTTCTGATTCTGAGTAATTACAGAATGAATAATCTGACGGTTGCTGTTCTATTACCGTTTCTCATATGTCTACTAAAAATTTTTTAATTAGGCATGCAAATCTACTGTTTAATGAATGATGATATTATATTTATTTTACTGTTTAGAAACGTTGATGGTAAGGAAGTGGACCATGATGACAAAAGCAAATTTATTGCTATTATACGACCATTATTAGTCGAATTGGTATGTACTGAGTCTGTCCTCTTATTTATTCTTCAAAACTGCATTAATTTTTTATAAATAGATTGGAACATGTTGTTTTGTTTTAATTGGTTTGTTTGGCGTATGCAGTGCTGGTCCAGGTGTTGTAGCAGCGGCATTTGCATTTGGTTTAGCATTAATGGTGTTTGCAGCCAGTTTTGGTCATATAAGGTATAAGAAAAAAATTTATTTGAAGATCAAAGCATTAATGTCTCAATTTGTTTCTAGTGGTGTTCATTTTAATCCGGCCGTAACACTTGGTGTCTTACTAGCTGGTGAAGTTCAACCCATGATGGCTGCTTTGTATTTTGTTATGCAACTTTTGGGTGGTATTGCTGCCGCCGGTCTCGCTAAAGTAAAGTCGCCCTGTCGAATTTTTGAGTAGTTGATCATGTATGGATGGATTTTTTATTATAGTTACTCTTACGAGATGGAGTTTATGCATCATGTAGAGGAGGAGCTACATTTTTAAGTACATTTAAAGCTTTTAATCACACCTTGATTGGTGGTAATTCTTATCACTATTATGCCGAAGATGCAGTAAAATGGTGGGAAGGCATATTAATTGAATTACTTGTTACATTTGTATTTGTCACGATTATATTGATGGTATGTACTTTTAAATTGTTATATTTAAACAAACTTCAATACTCAATTCTATTCTAGGTTGCATTAGATACAAAGTCGAAAACTGGTCTTGCTCCAGTGTTAATAGGATTTACCCTCGTTGCAGCTATTTTGGCGGCTGGTGCATTTACAGGAGGCTCATTGAATCCTGCACGTTCATTAGGTCCAGCTATATTTGCGAATGAATGGCGAAATCATTACGTTTACTGGGTAACAAATTTTGATTTTAATTTACAAATATATATTGAACAATTATTATAATATTTTGCTCTTCGTTTAGGTCGGTCCTCTTGTCGGTGCAGCAATCGCTGGATGTTTATATCGGTAAGAAAATTTTATACACTTCTTGAAATATGTCCCAAGATTTCTAAGATTGTATGAGTATTCACAGTTGAGTACATTAGGGGCGTGAAATCTCGTTTCAACCTTTTTTGGCGATAAGTAGGAGTCATCTATTTTCTAATGGTGAACACGTCTCTTCCTTCTCACTAGAAGTCTTATTTTTTCCAGTTATTACACTTTCGCCAATATACTAATTATTTCGAATGGATCTGTAGAACTTGTTTTTGACAGCTTCAATGAGAATCATTAGCCAGTACACCAGAAACACTTTTTATCTGACTTTAAATCACTGTTTATCACTTTAGGTTTATTTGGGCACATTCTGATCGACGAATTCCACGACGTACAAAGTAAAAATGTGAAATTTATGGAACATATTCAACAAATATTATTTCTTATTAGTTATTTGTTCTTGATATAATGAAAATTTGGATTTAAAATAATTTTAAAATTTCTTATTATTCATCATCATCATCGTCATTTCTCTCATAATCATCCATCTATGTAAATCTTTCTTTTTCTTTTTATTCTTTAGTTGGTTTTGTTTTTTTATTTCAAAATTCATATGGTGATGTTGTAAAAATCATTAACAAGAAAAAAACTTTGTTGTTTTCCTAGGAAAATAAGAACTTTTGTGTGTATACAACACATTTGAATGTTAATGTTGTTGGGACCGACATATGGTGGCGAATTGTCTTCTCTATTTTCAATACTCCTTTTTTTCTCTTATTTTCGTGGTTAATTAAGCATCATTCTTTCTTTCTCTCTTACTTAGATTGTTTGGTGTTATCTTTTCTCTATTTCTATTTGTAAATAGAAAGTCAAACAATAATAATTATTTTCAATTTCAAGGCTTACTTACATACGTGAGTAGAATATTATTTTAATGAATCTCGTCTCATAAACAAAGTGAACATCTGCTGTAATGCTCAATTAATATATGTTCTTTTTGGATGATGAGCTTACCTTGGTGAGAATGATTTTCTTGATTTGCTCTTGTTGTCTCTCTCTCAGATATTATTATTTAACAATTATAAGATCATATTTTCTGTATGCTTCAACATGCTGATTTTTTTTTCTCCCATTGTTTTATCTGTTCTTATTTTACAAATAAAACGGCAGGCAAACAGAAACTGAGTAACTCGAGAGATACTCTATTTACTCTTGTTTAGGTTAAATGCTTTAAAGAATATTTGCTGCTTGTCTTTATGTCATTATTATTTGTTGTGTCTTTTATTCTCAGTTTTTTTTGGCATTTTTTGGTTGTTTTTTCGTTTTTTTATTAATAAACAAAAAAATTACTATATACCAGATTAAGTACAAATTCAATATCAATTAAATGCGCCGCAAGGTTGCTAGACAAAATAGATCTAAGTACTTGAAAAGTTGAAGTTCATTCTTTTAAAAATATCCTCTAATCAAAGGTTTTCCGATGTCTACAGTATTTAGTAAACTTTGAAATTAACTTTTTTTTAAGAAAACAACCTACAAAGCGCAGTTTCAATATAGTATTGATACAATACTTCCAGTTTTCTGATCTTTTCTGTCAAAATATGGCAGTTTTTCAAAACAACTTCTTCGGTTGTTGCTGGAGGTTTCCATTACTTTAAGTCCGTTCATTCACACAAAACTTTAAACTAGATGAATCTTACTATAAGTATTAAGTCAGCATCGAAAAACTACAACGAAGCTTTTGATGGTCCACAGTCATCAAAAGTTCCAAGAACAATTTATGACTATGTTAATACTGACTGGGAGAAATATAAAGTCTAAATAGTGTTAATCGGTTTTGACTAATATCAGGACTAAGTTAAATGCAGCCGTAAGTTTAGTACTCGATAAAATTATGGAAGTAGCCGACCTAATAATTCCCCACAAAATCAGCACTCAAAAATCTGGTAAAAAAGCCAGGTAAATCGGTGATTCAACTACAAACCAACTATTGTCCATCCAAAAAAAACAGTGGCCTCGGTTGTTTTTTAAATAACTTTTGATACAAAAATGGTAGAAACCTGCAAACTTCATCAATCGAAAGACGACAGTTTAAGCTATACTTTCACAAGCGAAATGGTCTTTTGAAAACGTTTCGAAGGTCAGTTTTCTAGAAGCTCTTTGGAAAACCAGCTCAGATTTCTAGAACTCGACATAGTAATCTATTGTTCTTCTTTTTTGTAGATAGATAGTCCGAAGTGTCTTTTACAAAATAAGACCTAAGCAAACATGTGGTTTTGCTTAGCTCAGTAGCTACAGACCTTTCTCCCGAAGCCTTAGGACTTCTCTGTCGTTAGGTTTAAACGGTCAGAAATGCATGAAAACATAGGTTGTCGACTATGCTGAATCTCGCGGCAACATTTGTGTTTCAAAAAAGTTTCAAAAATCTGGCGAAAACCTCTCAGGTGAAATATGCCATTTTTGCCTAGTTTTTAGTAAAATCAAAAAATTCATAATCCAGTCATGATCCATCCAAATTATGTCAGAATATCACGATGGACTCTATTTTACCTGTTCAATACTATGCAGTTCAATAGAAGTTTTAAAATAAAACAGAAAATACTTTTCTGTTTAAAGGCTACTGTTCCATAACCATCTAAATACTGAACCAATTTAGTGGATGAAAGTGTGTAAGCGTCATTCAGTAAAGTGACTGGGAGTGATCCACTTCAATCACAGCTTGCACACACTTTTGTGAGACCACAGGAAAATCATCCACTTTTCCAAATGACAGGCCAATAAAGTGATTGTTACAGTCATCCACTGATGTGATCCACGAATTTACAGTGTAATTCTGAATGAGAAAAGAAGTTCTGAGGAAAATTCGTACTAGTGGAAAATAAAGTCATATTAGCGAAAAACATTCAGAAACGGCAATAAATACTTTTTTTGTAGTTTCAGTGGAAATGATTTGTCTTATCGTACGAGAATTAGTAAAACAAAAAATAAAAATACTGTATTAGTTGTTGTTTGTTCCTCAAAGTAGGGTTTTCAATAACGAGCTCTCATTTAAATTAATGTAGCATTGGAGTTTTTACAGCGCTTTCTCTTACATCTTGTTTTGATATACACTGATTTCCAGTTATATTACTGTTGAGTTACAGATTGTTATAACTCCTGAATGCAGTTTGATACAAAACTCATTAACTCATTAGGTCTTGTCCAGACTACACTCTTTTCTCACTTAAGTATTAACTTAAGTCATGTCGAGCATACAACTTAAGTTGGAATTAGCTTTTTCATTCAATACGGCTACGAGTTCCTCACTTAACTTTTGTAGTCTGGACAAGGTCTATATGTTAGATGTTCGATTATTTTCCAGTTGGGCAAACAGATGGTGACACAGTCAATACGGATTAGTCTTGGGCATGAGTTAAACTGTTTAATGCAAAACTGTTTTAGATTTATTTCAATAGAATTTTTCGCGGTTTATGTTCCAGAAAAGACTATTCTACACCATTCCTCTTTGTGAAGTCTTTATAATGCAGAAATCAATATGCCGGACATAATGATCACGTTGTTATAGACGTAGATTGAGCTTTATCATTAATAAAAATTTCGTTGACTATCTCTGTATTTACTTCTACGTCTTTATTTTTACAAACTTATAAAACACGAGTCCGTTCATTAATAATCGATAAAGGTTTGTTGTAGTTATGCTTTTTTTATATTTGCCTCTGTGAATATCATAGGGAGCATTGATGCAACAAGGTGGAACGGGATACACGGATGACTAGTCCTACATTTCGATATTTGCTCATCGACAGCCTCCCTTTTGCAAGAATTTTTCAGAAATAAAGATATAGTCGTGTTATCTTGTCCATTGTAACTGAAATTAATGTTTCGTCTTGACCTTTAGTTGAAAAAGCACTCCATTCTCCACAACTTATCTATCTTTAGTTGTTTTTAGCGAGCATCCCTGAATGTGCCTTTAATAACTATCCGAATTTAGACAATTTCTTTTCGATTTCGAGCAATGTTTCTAATAAGAATGTACCGATACCGTATCAAAATTAAAAAGTCTCATAACGTCAAAATACAAAAGATTGTTCTTTAATAAAGTTTAAAACTGTAGTGCGTTGGAGTTGGTAACTCTGAGCAAGCACGCAAACAAAAAACTTAGATTGCGATGATTACTATGAGTTTCAGTGCACTATATTACTCTATTTTTGTATTGTTTTAGATTGAGAACATCTTTGCTTTTACGCATAAGCAATGACAAATAGTGATATATGGACACGGGTATCAGTCATTAAAGAAATGACTGAAACTTATTATACGATTACAACATGTTTAGCTGATATATATCAACGTTATATTAAAGTTTTAACTATTAATAATGTCAAAAAACATTCTTCATTTTCTAATTCTGTTTTTGAACCATCACCTCTGTTGAATGAATTATGCCATTCACTGTTTTCTTCAATTAATTCAGATCCCACGAAAGTTCTTACAGAATATTTATCTGTACTGCAAAATATCTTGAAGTGAGTATCAGACAAAACGAACGTGTTGAATCATCCGATTACTAATTTATTTTCTCAAAAAATGTTTGTTTTATGCCGTTTCTATTTTATTTAGGCCGTCAGTATTTACATATCACGATTTTGAGGCTTCTTTTGAAGAACTGGAAAAGGATGAGGCTCGTATTTCAACATAGAGAACCGCAGCTTATCTTCTATTTAGTAATGAACTCCACTTTTCAATCTTTGCGAAATGTCTAGTTTAACGATGGATAGCAGCTATAAGCTTGATCATTGATCTTAAGCTTTGAGCTGGATCTGACGTCGATGACTAATTCTATGGATGACAGCTGGTATTTAACTGTGTTTCTGAAAACCTAAGTGGTTCTGGAGTCCATTATGGTAATAAATGTCGATTCCATTTCTACTTCTCTATCAAAACTATATAGAGTATTCTTGCTACCTATTGAGTTGATCGAGATACTGGATTGCCAGTTTTGACACCGAACTTTAAGAACTTATTAACTTTCAGTTTTATTTTCCACGTGTTATAAATATTAACTACTTTTGTAGACAAACTTCTTTTCATACTAATCTTGTTCAAAATGTTCGTCGTCTATTCCGTTCCGATAAATGCTTACAATTTTTGTTTACAAGTGTTCTTGATGAAAAATTTCATTGTCAAGAATGTGATTATATATTTTCAAACAGGTATGTATGCTACTTTTACTTTTATTTCATTTTGTATATAAAGTTTTATTTAGTGTTGCTGACGTTGTACACGAAATTCAAGAGGTCACCTCAGCAATGTTTTCAAAAGAAACTCAAACATCATGCACATGTTTTCGATGCAATGATGCTAATCAAACGAAGACATTCTGCTTTAGACAGTAAGTAAGACAAGCGGAAGAAGAACACTTTATAGTGGTATGGAAACTAGTCAGTAACTTGTTCGCACAAAATGAATGATAATAAGAAGTGGAGCAATATGAAGTCGAGTGTTTAATCCTTTTACATGCAAACAAAATATAATTCATTTTTGCAAGTTTAGTTAAAAAAAAGCATTTTACAGTTTTAAGCCCCTTTTCTAGATAGTCAAAGTTGTTAATTTGTTGATGAACTAATACATTTTTTTAGGACTGGACCATGTCTTGCATTGATGACCAGTCAATTAAAAGATTCAAACAATGAATTAGTGACACAGTTATCTAGTCAAAATGGTTTGTACACTCTGATATATATAATCGAGTTGGAAAAGACACAGAAATCGATTGTGAACGTTTATCAAAGGACAGGTAATACATTTTTTTTGCATTGATGCGATGGTAAACGCTCGTTTTTCCTTTTGTCTGTTTTCAGATGATTCTTGGACAAAATTCGATGGACACAAAACAGCCCCGGTGCGGAATGTTGAATGCAATGGGAAAATGTTAACATTGTGGTTGTCTGATACACCTACGCCATTGCCATCATCGACATTATCTTCGAAAGCAAATGAACTACTACAACAAACTGTTCCGTCAATATCTACCGTCTCAGTTCAACTACCAAAACAAAAACCGGAAGATGTTCTACAAGCGTTATCATTCCACTCACCATTGCCTTCAAGTTGTTCTTCGTTGAATATCGCCGCTACGAATGATTCATCTGTTGTCACATTTAATTCAGTTGAAACACCAATATTAAGTACGGAAGAAACTATTACCGATTTATTGCCAATTTCAAACACGAATATAGTGTCTTCAATGGTTGTTGAAAAACCAGATGAAACAGCAGTGCATGCACAAGAAACATACCAGAGTTCTAGTACAATAACATTTGACGATTTTCTCCCATCGACAAATAATGAGTCATTTTCATACGATATGCCAACAGATTTTAAGACAAATATTCCAGATGAAGCTGATAATATTGATGATTCGTTTTGGGATTCTATAGGCACGAATAATTCATCAACAATTATTACTAACGACGAGGTAATGCCAAATGTTCCATATACATCGTCTAGTCTTAATTCAGACACTATCGAAACATCGTCGACTTCGACTATTAGGAAAAAGCCATCGTCTGCTTCTTCCACTGTATCAACAATATCAAAAACCGATTCAGTTGGTGATTTATTTCTAACTTTATTTAATCAAACAAAAGAAGAACATCAAGTAAAATATCCGAATGCTAGTCAGCGTGTTAATCATGATATTGCCGTAAATGCATTAGCATCAAATGTTTTATGGCCATTATTAGTAAAACAAACGAAACGAAAATTAAATAACTCAAAGACAACGAGAACATCATCATTATCTGGTTTATCGGATAGTCAGGATTCATTCGATAGCAACACATTTTCAGCATTGACCTATCCAATTCAGACATCACCGTCCTCTTCCATATCGTCACAAAATGGTGAGAGTCATATGAATTTAGAAAATTTAAAACGATTTTTAAATAGTACTGAACCAACTGCAAGAACAAAAACATCATTAAAAACAACTGCTTCTAAAAGTAGACGTGTAACACCCTATACAACCAATAAAGATAAATGATTAATTTTTACTTTTGCATATGTAGCTTAGAATGATTGTATTTTCTCATCTTTGTGAAACAGTAAGAATAATTTCTTTTTAAAATTATTCGAGTGTATATTTATATGTGTATGTGTTTTTCTATATGAAAATTATGTCTTTTGTTCTTTATTTTGTTTTGTCTGAAATTCTCTAATGAACTCCACTTGATTTGCTTTGTCATTGTTTTTCTTAGCTTTTTCGTCATAAAACATGATATAACAATTAAAGAAAAATGAATTGGTAAAACAACGGCTCGATAAACATGACACTAGCTAGGTTCAGTTTATGATGTTATAGCAACTGATTAATAAATTTGATTTTTTCCTTACGGTCATCCATGCATCTATCATTTAAACGCTGTGTTTTGTAACGATACCACAGTTAGTCTTTTCGGCATAAACTAAATTAATGTTGTTTTATCTCGTGTAATATGATAAATCACGATAAGTACCAGATGCCTGATATCGAGGCTTAGACTAGCAGCAAATGTCTCAATTCAGATGGCAATTTAAAAAAAGTGAGTAGCATTCTAGAAAAAAAGTGTTGATTTTGCAGTATGTTTTAAAAAGTTTGTAACACTTAACACTACTGACTTTCCAGTGATGGCAAGATGGTAGATGTCACCGTCCAATGGCTTACAATTTGTTTCGCTTGTTTCAGCAACAGAGCTTTATTTTATCCCGGAGTGTTATTAATTCAAAAGAAACTGCTACCTGCACGTGAACGATCAATATAAGATTGTTGCGAATTTGTTACTGTTGATTGGCTAAAAATATTTATCAATAATGCGGCATTTGTTGTTCACCAATCCTAAATATTGTAAATACCGGTCTTGTCTTATACTACCAGCATATGATATTGCCAATCGAGAAGATGATTGTTAGTTTCACATAGGATTTTCCAATACTAAAGAAAGAAAAGAAATTATCGGCTAAAGGCAATTATTTCGAGTGAAAACTATCCAGTTTTTAGAGAGCAGACTTTTGCAGAGTAGACAAGATAGGATTAATAACAATCTCAACAATAATGGTAACAACAACCGCAACACTAATAATAATAATAATAATAATAAAAAATTCAATAGTCAAGGAAATCGTTCAAGTAGATCGTCTAATAAATATTGATGTGATGTGACTCCAGCTGAACAAAATGTCTTTACAAGTTCTCACAAACTTTGTATTTTCTCGCACAATATCCAAAGTC
>CAJNOQ010001192.1:0-34784 GCA_905250885.1 Didymodactylos carnosus
GATAAGTGAATATCTGTCAAATATTAACAAATTTTTATGCGTATGTATTAATTGCCTAAGAACTATTAAACAGAAATTACGATATGTATGAATGTCATAGAAATAAAAAAACGTTGAAAGAAAA
Source organism: Didymodactylos carnosus (assembly GCA_905250885.1). Lineage (NCBI taxonomy): Eukaryota > Metazoa > Rotifera > Eurotatoria > Philodinida > Philodinidae > Didymodactylos > Didymodactylos carnosus. The sequence goes on from CAJNOQ010001192.1 coordinate 125, forward strand.
AATATCCAAAGTATTATTAATGCACCTTTACATTCACTAATCATATGTAAATGCAAGACATAGATCCTTCTACAGATTATTCACTCAGTGTTGATAAACGGACGTACTGAGGTTGCATTAATAGGACTTTCGATATTTTTGCTTTCGACATTTTTACTTTTGGTGTTTTCTATTTCTACCTTTATACCATTCAAAATTACGCATGCAATAATATTGTTCTGTTAAGCTTCTTCCTCTTATAAGATTATGTATAATTCAGAAACGAAATGTTGAGATTTTTTTTTGACTTAACAGCAATGCAAGCAAGTCTTTGATTGAAGGATGCGACTTGTGAGAAAGCTGACTAAGGGCAAATACGAATTACGCGATAATTTGTTAAATTTAAAAATAAATGTCACTGTGGGATGATACAATATCAATTATTATAATACTTAGAAGATTTGAATTACCTATGTTTCAAGGAGTGGACGACCTTTATTGTGTAGTCACACGTTTATTTTATATTTCTGCGGCGATAATTACAATATAGTTCGTTTTCTATCTGAACTGTGCATAAGCTATCATGATGAGGTCGTCTAGCAGAAGTCTCTTTTACATTCCTTCAAAACTCGACATGTTCAAAATCAACATATGGTGTTAAATACAGTTTTTCATATCTATGGCAAGATCCACGAATTGCTAAGCGTATGTGAGTATGTGAATATAAAACGTCGTGTAAACAGTATACTACTATGTCGATTTGATAATATATAACCTGAAAAGAATTGGTAACCAGTTCGTAGTTCCTAAGAAACTATGATAAGCACTCTGAAAGTTGTCAAACAACTTGATAATCTTGATTTGCAAAATTTTAACATTTTTTCTGCCTGTAAGCTAATTAAATCTTAGCTGTACTATGAGAAAAATTGATCGCAATAAAAGCCCATGTCCAAACTTCTAATTTTCAAAACAAATTAGAAGCCCGGTGGGCTTTTATTCTGTATAGAGGTTTACTAAAGAACAAGGAACATCCTGAAAGTAACAAGGATGGCTATGAGTTTTCTGCGGATATTCTCAAGAGTCCCGAGAGATTTCTCATTTTTCAGTAAGTCTCTCGAGAGTATTAACTAGAGATGATTCTATAAAAATTCAACTATTTTTAAAGTGTGAATATACTCAATAGGAGGATGTGATAGATACAAATTTCATTTTTCTATTGAATTGAGCTCTTTCTCTCATCAGATTTGAATATATCATCTTATTTCTCATGAGTAGTAAGAAATTTTTTTTTGAATACTCTGAAGAGAAAGACATATTTAGATTTTGCGTTTTTCCAAACAAAACACACATTTAAAGAATATGAATTGGATGAAAGTACTAAAAATTTGATTATATCATCAAATTAGTGGAACGTGATCGTTAAAAATAGAAATTATGGATCTAGTGGTAAAGTGCATTTTTTTTTTTTTTTTTTTTTGACAATTCAGAAATGAGTTTTACTATCTAATCAGTTTGACTAGATTTTTTTCTTCTTTCCATCACTATATTGTTGTATGACTATTGTGAGAGAAAGAAAGAAAGAGAGATTTACTCCGTATGATTATACAAAACAACAGGTCTCTTTTTCTTCTTTTTTATTGTAACTTTGAGTTTAATCTCTCTTGCCCCAACATAAACATGAATAATTAATAAAACACAAAATTTCTGAAGTTTTAGGAATATTTGACAAATAAAGCGTTCCTATAGATTTTTTTGTTTTTATAAAAGGAAAATAATTTCTCATCTTGTTCTTCTGTGTTTAACATTTTTTTTTTTTTCTTCCTACTTTTACTAAAAGAAAAAAATTAAAGAAAAAAATAAAAATAAAAAAAAAATGTCTGCATAATATATATACATTGACATGTATCTCTGACAACCGGATACAAGCGAAGAAGAAAAAATATTCGAAAAATTAAATTGTGTAAACAAATATTGAACAAACTGGTTGATAGTATTCATCTTTAATTTCTATTTCAAAAATTAATTATTTATGTGAGCATGACAAACTTGAACAAAATAAAATAAAATTTTTTACGTAATATCTATGTCACTATAAACTATTGTCTATCATATAACAATACTCACATGTCTAAAAATATATGAATGACATTAAAAGAAGAAAAAGAAAAAGAAAAAAAAAGACATTAAAATGTTCAGTCGAGAAATGAACATTTTTTATTTTGAGAGAACAGAGACTCTACTAACGAGAGTTTTTTTGAAAAAAAAATGTAATTGTCTGTGTGTGTGTGCGTCATATTATTTCTTAATCAATATTTTTTACTCTACAATATTAAATTATATATATATATATTTGTTTTAAAAAAAAAAACACCCACACTTCGAAATCTGTTTCACTATATGAAATCGTAAGTGAGATAAATGTATATGTTGATCTATATGATGATAGAATAGTTGAATAATATGAGAATCAAATTTCTTTATTTTTTTTTTTTATCTTTTTTTTTCTTCTTCTAGATCTTTTAATTTTATATTCACAACGTATAATTATAAATAAAAAATGGAGGATAATGAAAATGATGATTTACTTGATGCTAATACGTATTTACAAAAATTAATTCGAAAATCTAAAATAGATCAAATATGTTTTCAAAATGAAATTGATCAATTACTTGAAATGTCACGTATACATGATATGAAATTGTGTACAAATGTTATTTTAGAAGCTTATAAATATAATTATTTTGATATATTAGAAATATTATTAAGAAGAGAAGCATTTTATTCGGGTATTCCAGGTTTAACAGAATTACATGCAGCATCTGGTTATGGTCTCTCAGAAATTGTTAAATATTTATTAGAAGAAAAACATATTGATCCAAATATTGAATGTACATTTGTTAAAAATGATCAATTAGCAAGTAAGAAATAATTTATAGGAAAAAAATATGTTTTTTTTTTTTTTATTATAAAATATAATTCTATTGTTAATTATATAGATATTACTCCATTACATTTTGCATGTGGAATTGGACCAGAACATCTTGTACAAGAAACAGCAGAAACTGTTCATTATTTATTAAAATTTGGTGCCGATGTTCAAAAAACAACATCACGTCTCGATTCAGCTTTACATTGGGCATCAAAATTTGCAGATGAAAATGTAGTACGTTTATTATTAAATTATAAAGCCGATGTAAATGCAATTAATTGTCTTGGATATTCACCATTATCAGGTATTTAATATATTATTTTTTTGAACTTTTTTCACTAATAATAATAAATATATATTTTAGAAGCATGTTTTTATGGAAATTTTGATATATGTCGTTTATTAGTTGAACATGGTGCCGATGTTAATATAAAACAATGTGATGATCGTTCACCTGTACATCTAGTTGCACGTGGTAAATGAAAAATTTATATTTATTACTTTTATGCTATCATTTTATATTTGTTCTTTTTTTTATTTTATTTTATTTTAAAAGGTTTATTGAGTGAACATGATGCAATACGAACAAATTATAATGATATTATTGTTAAAAAATTAAATGAACGTTTAGAAATTGTTAAATATTTACATGAGAATGGTGCAGTATTAGAATGTTATGATAAAGATGGTCTAACACCTTTAATGTATGCATGTTCAAGTGGTAATTATGCATTAGTAGAATATCTTATTGAACAATGTTCAAATTTAAATAAAAATATTATCAATGAACATTCAAAAACAGGTGAAACATGTTTGATGTATGCAATAGAATCAGGCAATTTAGATATAATACAATTATTATTAAAACATCATGTCAATATTAATGATCAACATGAACCATCTTATTTAACAGCAGCATGTTTTTATGGTTATCCAAATATTGTAAAAAATTTTATTGAATTTGGATTAGATATTAATGAATTTAGTAAGTGTAATTAAGAAGAAGATATATATTTTTTTTATTTTCTTAAAATTTTATTTATTTTACTCTTCTATTTCTAGGTCAGACTGTTGATGGTGTTATTTTCAATCCAGTTTATGCATGTTGTCATTCAGGTTCAGATGAATGTTTAGAATTATTATTAAATGCGAATGCTAAAATCGATTGGAAAACTAGTCAAGGTAAAATAAAAAATTAGAATAAAAAGGTTTAGATCATTATTCAATTCTCTTAACATGTGAAGATCTATATCAATTTTTATATTACTTTTTTTTTTAGGTACAACTTGTTTACATGCAGCTTGTTATTCGGATAAAGCATCAATAAAATTAGTTCAATTATTATGTGATTATTTACAATCAAAATCAATGCCATTAGATTTAAATTTATCAACAGTATCAGGTGAAACTCCACTATTAATGGCAATTGAAAGAAATGATTATGAATTAAGTGAATATTTATTAATTAAAGGAGCTAATCCAAATATATCAAATAGAGATGGATGTTATCCATTACATTTAGCTTGTTATAATGTTCGACCAGATATTGTTTTATTATTATTATCTTATGATGCTGATATTGAATATTCAAATGAAAATTATCCTCATCCATTAGTTATAACAACATATAAACGTGATTTATTATGTTCAAAAATTTTAATTGAATCAACAAAATGTTCTGATCATTCTGTACATGATGCATTAATTGAAGCATTAGAAAAAAGTTTTGACGATTTAGTAGCAGAAATAATTGATATTCGACCCTATTTAATACCAGATGATTTAAAAGATAAAATATTATTAACATTAACAGAAGATAAATTAGATCGAATGAATTTACATGATGATGATTTTGAAAAACAGAATGATGAAAAAAAACAAGATGAATTATATACACATGATATTAATACTAACAATATGAAAGGTATACATGCAATGGAATAAATTAATACATTTAATTATGCTGATGTACAATTGAAATGTACAAATGTATAATTATATGATAATACATTTGTTAGTTCAAAATTATCAGACAAGATTGAAAAATGACTGTGATATTTCTTTTTTTTACAAACAGTCGTCAAACTAAAACTTTTGAACTCTTGAAATATTGTCTGTTTATTATATTAATCTAAAATCTAAACTTTTTAAGTAAGATACTATCATAAATAATATCATTCGATTTATAAAAATTCATCATCACTTCATCTCTTTACTATGTATTTATTCTTTTTTCTGTGTATTTTGTCACTCAAAACGCATTATTTAACAATCAATTTAAACAAAATAAGTCAAATGTTCTACATTTTATAGTCAAAATTGATTTTCTTCTCTTTTTATTTACACTGTTTTTTAAGATGAAATTTTCTTTTTGTCTTTTGTTTACACTTTTTGACTGTATTTTTGTGTTCAACTATTTCACACAATGTACAACATTGTTGACCCGTTATTACGGAATAACGGATCAACCAATAAAAAAAAAAAATATCAGTGTACTTTGTAAATCTTTTTATTCTCAATTGTATCAGAAAAAATAGCAAAAATGACAATTCTAATTAGAAGATAAAATTTTGTTAACAAAAGTATAAGAAACTGATCATATGATCTCAATCAAAAAGAGAAACAAGAATGATTAAAACGATTGAAACTTATCGAATATTATCAATGACTAAATTAGACTCAATCACTGTCACTAACATTAAACATTTTTGAACTCTTGAATCTTATTATTAAATCAGAAATGACCCTATTCAATTTATATTAACAATTTCCTCCATTCTGATAGTTATCATCAATCTATTTCATCTTATTATTTCAATTACTGCTGACAGTTTAAGTACTAAATGTTGAGGAAACGTTTTTTCGTTAACTGGTTCATAAATCTTAACTTAATAGAAAAAAATAATTTAAAGAGCATACATATCTTCCGCATATTCATCAATAAACAAAATCATCTTTTACGATGGCTTTGGTTAGAATATTGAAAATACAAGAAAAGAATTAATCGTTTGTTTTTTCCGATTAATAACGATTTGTAAAACTATCCACGATAAATCGGTGTTCCTAACGAAATCGTCCATTAATTGTAATTAATCGACGATTTTATTTGAAATCGCGACGTATCGTCGATAGTTTTGCAAATCATGACTAATCACCAAAATTTAGGCGATTTTGAACACCAGGGGCTACTAACTACTACTTGTTTATGCCTGCAGCACACGTTTGGCTATACTTTTATGATATAAACTGTTACAATACGATTAACGAGCAAGTACAGAATGACATCTTATTTGACTAGGTTAACAGTAGCGTTGAATGTTAATTTCTTTGTCAATGTTTCGACAGTTCAGTATATATTACAAATTATTATAAAAAGTTGAACTGTTGAAACATTGACAAAGAAATTAACATTCAACGCTACTGTTAACCCAGTCAAATGTGTTCTTCTTAACATATATCGAAATTAAACATGAATGTATTTCTGATTAGACTTTGTATTTTCAAATTCCACTAGTCTCACCTTTATTTGAGAGACGTCAAACGTTAGTTGTCTATTTCATCAGTAAATCTTAGATGAACGCTAACATGTTCTTACAAGAGCATATCTGATTACTCTCTCAGCGAAAAAGTCAACATATCTCTATTCGACAGCACCTTGCAAAAAACATTTTTTATTGTCACTGGTTGCGCACCGATGCCAAAGTATTTTTTCCGAACACAATTTTATTTTATCAAGGTTTGTATATATAAACACTACAGATACTAACAATGTTTCAAATGTCCTTTTAACTTCATATTTTCTTTCTCGTAAAAGAAGTACCAAGACCAATGCTATAGAGTTATGGCATGACAATGTGGTACTAGTATCCACCAGTGCCGCACTCTAACTAATGCAAAATTAAGAAAAGCAACCCTGCAAAAAAAAAAAAAAATGTTTCACTGTTAAAAATCAATGCGACACTGATTTTAAGCAGTATCACACTGAAGTTTTGTTTAGAGCACTGCATACCGAAAACGTTCAAACAACGATTCAATTAAAAAATGAAAGATTTTTTTTTAAATTTTGATTTTTTTATATTTTGAATAAAAAAAAATAGCGCAAGCACCACCATAAGAATAATACAAAAAGAAAAAAGAAAAACCATGTACAGTTTTTTTGATGTGGATGAACAAAATATAAAATAAATAAATAATACGATCTATCTACATAAAACATTTGAGATCTTTAAGAAGGCGATTTATCTATTCTCGATAGAAACAAAAAAAAAAAACGAAACAAAAAACGATCGAGAAACAAATTATCAAAACGTCACGTTGAATACACACACACACATACTAAAATCATGGTTTAGTTCCACAAACATACAAAAATTTTATTTATTTTACATTTGTTAGAACAAAACGTAAAGAGACAAACAAATGCATTTAGCTCGTACAACTAATTACGTGAAACAAAAGTCGACTTAAGAATACTTGAAAAAAAAAAAGTGATAACTCGATTAACGGTCAATTATATTTTTTAGAGTTTGAGATAAAGCAATTGTAATATAGAAAAGTGTATACATTCTACGACTGAATTTCTATCAGAATTGTTGCATTTTTTTCACGAACAACGAAAATAAACTGAAAGGCATAAAGATACACAAAACCGAAAGACATACTGTATAGAAAAACGAATTGCACGAAACCTATTGTATGACTACTGTAATCGAGAATTGAATGAGGAAAATAAGAGAGAGAAATAGACGTTCTCTAAATTTGACTAGTAGGCGAAGTTTAAAATTCAGAAAATAAAATTTAAATCGAGCTCACATGCCATACAATCAAATGTGATTTACCAACTGTTGATGGTTGTTTATTTTCTTCATTAATATTATCAACATCACCCACACGAAAATCAATATAACCTTCACCACCACTCAATACAAGCATATCATTTGAAAATGATATGTCAGATGAAATTGTTAAAGAATGATCAGAATTTAATGGAATAGTATTTAATTCAGAGTTATTCGATTTATTTTCAATGGATAATTTTGGTGGCGGATTGCCTGATACGACCACAAAAAATTTAACAGCATCTTTGTAACCGTGAAAAGATAACTGAGCATTATTCATACTACAATAGGGTATATTGGATGATGATTGATCATAAACACGAATAACAGAGCCTGGTTTTGTTAATGCAGATGATTTTTGATTCGATGATGATGATGAATCTACATATAATAAAAATTCATAAATATTGATCAACAAGAAAGATGAAAGAAAAAAAACTTACTTTCTGATAATGGAACAGATATAATAATTCCGTTACCCGTTCCAATCCAAAGTCTTTTACATGCAATACTAAGACTACTAATGTGTACAAAATAAAGTCCAGCCTTTTCTGTAGCTAAATAGAGACGAAAACGAATAATTTTAATTAAATAAAAATATGATGTACTATTTACCAATCATTTTTTCCACATACGGTTGTACATCAACATCCTGTAAATGTTGATAATTAATTGCATGATATAATTGTAATGTACTACTTAAACGAACGGATATCCAAACACCTTCGCCCGACCATGTCATATGTTGAACAGAATGTTCAAGATGTGGATGAACATCAAATTGTTTCTATAAAAAACAAGAAAAAATAGTTTCATAGAATTGGATGATATTTATTTATTAGAGAAGAAAGATCAATAACTTACAATTATTTCTAATGATTGACTATCAATTACGTGAATACGATTCATAACACCACACCAAATATTATTAAAAACATTAATTAAACATCTCACAGATTGACGACTTTTCCCAATTTCAATTAAATAAAAATTTTTTAAATTCCATGTTCCATCTGAAATGGATAATTTAACATTAAACAATAAAAATACAAAAAAAGATTTGATCAAGCAGTTAAATTTTTATCCGTAATTTATCTAGAAAGTGAAAAATTCACGAACATCTTTCCTTGTTTACATACCATTGTTTCGACGAAACACAGCAATTTTTTCGTTAGCCAATGCTACAAACACACGCCCTCGTACATGCCTAAAAGATAAATTCTTTTATTTTTTACATTTATTTCCAAAACGATTTCTATACTGCTTACACAACACTGTAGATGGCATTTTTTAACCAAACTTTTTCAATAGTCGTTCTATAATCTCCAACAGATGAATGAAGATATAACCTGAATAAACAAACAATAACTAAAATTTGTTTTAATTTCATTTTTGTAATAATTGTTTACCATCCATCACCCGATCCTAGCCATACTGTTGGATATTTTGTTGAATACATCGGTTTTTTATTTGTATTTTGAGTGTCTGAGAACGAAAAGATATTTTATTCATTTTCGCAATGAGATAATAAACAATAAATGTCTCACCTGTTATAGTAGGTAATGTTTGCTCGGGACCTACGAAAGTTATAGAAAAAATACAATAATATATGCACAAGAAAAAGATCGTTTCTAGCAGAAAAAAAATAATTACTACTATTTGATTTTATCATAGTGGCAATTTTTAAAACAAAAATAGAAAAAGAGGTAAAGAATTGATTGTCAATCAAACAATAGAAAATTTTATAACAATGACTTGATGATCATTAAAACAGTTTTTAGCTTATTTTTGAGCTAACACAATGGAAATAAAAGAAAAACAGACACGAGTTGCAATCGAGCAAGCAATTTCTACTTATAAGTGATTGAAGAAATGGCCATGATGAAACTGTTTTTGAGCGTGTTTTTCTCTTTTTACTATCTAAAGTGTAAACAAAATAACGAAAATCTTAGACACCAAAATCACAGATTCTGTCCTTCATCGTTCTAAATAATGAGTTATCAGTACGAAAATATCCTTATTAACATGCAAATCACAATGTACGATAGATACACTTACTCAGTACTAATTGAGCAACAGCTTCTTCTGATGATTTTATTTCTAAAGGAAATGTTTCGGATACACTTGTATTAGCTAAAAATAAAAATTTATAATTTAAACGCCACTGTGAAATTTTTACGTTCACTTACCTTCATTTGCTTTGATGACATTAGAATTACCAGCTGCACAAGATACAACTTTAATGGCTAGAAGAAAACGTCCCCATTTTTTATTATATATCGATAGAATTAGCCCATATTCCTTACCATTCGACGTCAGTTTTTCTTCAATATGATCCACTGTCTGAGATTTTCTTTTCCATTGTTCGTCATCTACCGTATAATCAGAAGAAGCTGGCCCTAAATGAAAAACGATCATAGAATCAAAAACGTTTTTTTGAGTAGAAGAAAAATGTTGTATACCGGGTACACTTCCCATTGCATACACAACGGCTCTTCCCAATGTAAATGTATCAATAATTTTATCGGCTTTATTTGAATCAATAATTGTTATCATTGCACTTTGATTACATTTAGATGCTATCCATACGAGAGACGAAAGTCTTAGATACGGTTCATCGGTCATTTGATTATAAGACTCAATTAACTGTTTATTTAACTGTTCACCAGATGGAAGTGATGACAAATCGGCATCATTTGAATTCGTAGTCAGATTATTACTTGTCGGAGCACCATTTAAATCAATTCCAACAGCACACCAAATCTAGATATAGATTAGAATGATACTATTATTTAGAGTGATTTCTATTTATTTACTTGTGTTAAGTCGTTTGTATTATATATTGGTCTACAATAAACTGGTACTGGCACGTTCACATGCACTTTTCCATTCAATTCAGATAATTTCAACTGATTTTTTGAGGGTAAACTCCACCCATAGGCTTGTACTCTACTATCATCTTTAGCAATTAATGAATTTTTACGTTGTTTTACAGGTGATGATGTTTTGTCGTTTTGGTTCATTTTTGGAGTTGATTCCGTAACGAGACTATACACAAAATAAGTAAATACGATTAATAAAGTAAAGTACAAAAGACGTTTGTTTCTTACTTACTTTTCACTGTTAGAATGTGTTCGTTCTAATGGTAAATTGTTTTCTGAATCATTTTGTAATGATGTGGAATTTGTATTGGGATTTGGAGCTAATTGATCACTTGTATGACTGTATTTCACACCACCAGATCCCGCTGTTAACGAACGTTTTGATGGTTTCTCGGGTGGTGCTGGTGTGGCACCAAATAAACCAGAGAAACTAAATAAAGTCATCAAAACATGAGTAATTTGTACAACAACGAAGAGATAAACAGAATGACAAAAAAATTACATTAATGTTTAATTTTTTAATAAAGAGATAAGGAGTTACTTCTGTTAGAGATAGACACACTGAGTGTTAAATAGTCTTTAATTTGAATAGTAGAAATCAAAATAAATTATTTTTGATGGTAATCATACTCGCACTTACAAATCGGATATTTGTGTTGTACCCTCTCTTAAATCATTTTTTATATCGTTCATCGGTACTCCTAATATATTTTGCGGTACAATTGCTTTAATTGATGATGATGCGCTAGTAACGGCTGTTACACTATTATTCGATATTGAAGTATATAGATCCTCACTAATTTGACGCCAAAATGATTTTGTTGGTGATGAAGAGGATGTTGGTAATGAAGACTCATTTGACTTTTTTGTTGGAACAATCGAATTGTTGGAAGAAGAGTTTTGTTGTACTTTTGTTTGTGTTCCTTTACTATGAGCTTTAATTTTCTACAAACAAAACGTTATTTTTTACAGTGTTTTTTTGCTTATTCCCATGCGGATCAAAATTTCCCTAGCATGCAAATGGTATTATAGTTTTAGAAGCATATGTTAGTAAATAATATCTAGCAAACAGAATTTTTAGGAAAATGTACCGATGACGACTTGTGAAACGACACAGTAGAGAGGATACAATAACAACAACGACAACAACAACGACAACAACAATAACAACAACAACGACAACAACAACATGTACATGATAAAAAAGAAAATGATAATTAAAGACTCACAGTTTCCAAAATGTTGAACGTTTTTTTTGTTGCGCATTATCAAGTGTAGAACTAGTTGCTGCTGATTGTGGATCTGTTAATTTTGATGCACGTAAATGATCTTGCCAGTGAATAGCTTCTTCAAGTTCCATCAAACGTTGTTTATATGAATTTCTTTCCAATAAAATACGTGACATTTCCACTTTCGTAAACCTTTTTCGATCGCCAGTAGGTACATCTTCCTTGATAAATTATAGAGAGAAAGAGTAAACGGAAATAGTAAGCAAGACAAAGTTTGGTTAACATGAATAGAAGAAATTAATCAAACTCAAGTACATGCATAAGATATGTTTAAGATAAATAATTAATATTTGAGTATTCGATTACTATCGATCAAAAATAGCTTGCAAATTTTCTCTATCTCTGAAATTCCATGTAGCATTGTCTAACCATTCATAGGCAGATGTCATAGTACGCGAGTATACTTTCACATTAGCAGAAATAATTTTTGGGATGTGATTTTACTATCAAACACAATCTCGTGCAAGCAAAAATTGTATAGTAACAAAAACGCAGCCACAATGAATTAACTAGCAGAGTATCCAAAACGAATCAACATAAAATTCCTTCCTCTAGCTCGTACTCTTGTTCAGAAATTCATAAATTTTCCCGACTATTATACAAAGTATTCTAATTCATTTCTTATTGTAGAACGCTGCACGTTAAATATTCAACTTATTCCTATCTAAAACATGTGCAAACTACTATGTCCATGCTCAATATCTGATGAAAAGATATCAAATAATTAAACGGTAAGAAGAGCAAGAACTAAATTTTATCTTTCTCTTCCTCTACATTTCACTGACCGTTATTTGATAATTTAGCTAAAAACATTTCAGAAGATCATCATATTTTAAATAGCAGCTTTTTATCAAAACAATACACAGCTTATAGCACTTACAGTCCAAAATATTTCAAGACACTAAAGATAGTTTGGTTATGGTAGAATAGAGTTTGTTATAAGCGTGCTTATTCCTTTTGATGATTAGTTACATGCGCTTTTTTAGCGTTTTTGTTAGAAAAGAAAATATTACTACTCACCTCCTCTTCTTTCTTTCGTTTATCTAATTCTTCTCGTGATTTTTTTACTTCTTCTTCTAATTCTGTTATTCTCAATTGTAGACGTGTTTTAACAGTTTGTAGCGAAGTCACTTCTTCACGAAGAATTTCTTGTTCACTAAAAATAATGCAAATCATTATGAGTAATTATGTATCAAATAATTTATCTTTTCTACGTCTACTTACCTAGATAATTCTTCAATTTTAACTAAAAGATCGTCTTTCAAAACATTCAAGGCATTTCTAAAACGAGAATGAGATAACATAGCATCGATAATATTAGAACGAAGAATTAATTACTTTGTTTCAAGAAGTTCATTGTTTTCCTTGATCAAATTTGCTACCTCCTTTGTCATTCCTAGAAAATAATTCAAATATAATCAATATTTTGTTCTATCAAAAGACACATAAAAAACTGAAAAGTCCAATGATCGATTTATAAGCTCTAGAAGTATGCATGCGTTAATGAAAGCACACTGCTAAGACACATTCAGAAGAATCCAGTGAAAATACTTATGACTTTGATTAGCTTAGAAAATTTTGAAAGCTTTCTGTAACCAATGATAACGCCCGGTCGGCGCGGTACGTTAAGTAAATGCATGTAGACATCTGTGTTGGTGAAACATTCAGCATTGATTGCCTTTTATCACGCCGTTGCCGCAAAAGGCGGAAAACTTTTTAAAGCTTGATGCCGAACCCCACCGTCAATCTTATTTATTTAGTCGTCACGCTAAAAGAAACTTGTCCGATATTTGTAATAAATAGAAGTTGTTTAATTTTTGTAAAAATCAGTGTAAATAAACAAATATTTCTGACAGATGTGATAGTGAGAACAGTGGTCTTGTCGGATCATAATCACTAACATTTTATAGCTTTGCGCCGCGTTCTCCAATCGGACATTCTTTGCGCAGATGTCTAAACGCATGTACAAATAATAATAACCAAAAAAATCAGTTATTAATAACCGATTGAAATTTTCATAAATACGACACTCAATAAGAAGGCATAAATTACACGAACTCTACAGTGCTCTTACACAGTTAGACTGGTACAATCTCTCTAACACAATCTTTGTTATAGCGATTCTACGATACATTGCTAAGTAAAGCCACATATTAATGAAAATTAATATTAGACCTAACCGTCAGTTACAGACATAGCCACATAATAGTACGTTATTGTTGAAGCAACGAACAGAAAAAACTATAAGACCATATCACCAGAAAAATCACAGATAAAAAAACAGTTGTTAAATACGAAAACGAATTATAATTAGTTTATCTACATTAGAACAATTACTACAACGTTTATCAAAGAAGAACTAACATGAACCCTAATTATCATTATCTCACCATAAAAACTTTGTCGAACTAAAAATGTAAACACAAAAGTAGAATAATGTAAAATAGAACAGAACAACGCAGATAGATTCTATTATAAAATATGACATGATTAAATATTATAACACATACCCAATAAATCGGCACTAGCATCCACATCTGATATATCTATATTTTCATTTCTTGTTTCTTTATAAAATGCTTCCATATTTTTACTAAATTTAAAAATAAAATTATTCAACATAATGAAAAACGTTTTTTCTTAAAAAAGTATCATTTACTTATTATCATCGATCGATAAATCGTCATCTTCATCACTCGCTTGCACATCAGAATCTAAAACAACAAATACTTTAGAAGATAGAAATTATGCTTAAAATGATTAGACAATAATTGTAATTAAGAACACATTACAACATCATGCAATACATGCGCACACATAATAGTAGGTTAGAGACGATAAGAAGCAGTAGATAATGCACAATCAAACGGTAATTTTATTGAGTAATAAATTTGTTTTTCAAATTTTATGTCATAGAAAAACAAGATTAAGAAATTTTGAATAATTTTTAAAGATGCCAAGTATTGAGCAACGTTTAATTAAAAGTATTGCATGTGTGCTGTGAATAGACGATCGATTCATTTCAGAAAATAAGAAAATGTATACCGAACCTGGATTGTTTTCGTCAAATTCTGCAGCAGATTCGAATAATTGTTGCTCATCAAAATTGGATAACCTTCGTATTTTGGCAAATATTCCTACAAGCATGTGATGAGCAGGTATATTATATCATGCATTCAAAATTAATATATTAACAATAAAATACACAAAAAACAAGCAACAAAATGTAAGCAGAAAATATGTTGAGCAAGCTAAATCTTGTTTACTTCTTTATTAACAACAATTAATCCGTTCAACAGATCACTTTCATTTTATACTATTACATATTTTCTTAGCTGTATAACATACACGTTTCTTTTCTCTCTGCTACAGGAGCACAAAAAAACAAAGAACTGCAAAGATTCTAAATTACTTTAAAATAACAATTGCCTAATTGATGTTCATTTCTAACGAAGAACTATCCTTGTTAGAAAAATTTCGAGCAGAAACATTAATGCGTTTGTGTATATTAGTCAGATACAATTACAAAAATAACGATTTTTTCAAGAAAATCATGATTAAAGTAGCGATTACACTACTAGTTTAATCATGATTAACTGTCGTGTAACCGTAGTATATATAACAATGACCGAGTGAATGAAACTGATATTTCGACTTTATACAAAAACTAGAGTAACTATTTAGCGATTACTCAATCGAAACAGTAAGTGCGCCAGATATGTATGGATAATAGCTCTCGTTTGACAAAAACTTTTTAACATAGTTTGAGCTATAAAAAAAAATATTCTTTTTCTTTCGCACCATAATACATAAAACCAAATCTTTTTTCCTACATAAATTTTCTGTATTTCTTGATTTTTCTTCTTTCGGAGAGCCATGCTTTGTTAAAAAGCATTAAAAAGTCAAGAAGTTGATCATTAATTTGTGATAGAAAATTAATTTTGTTAGACGCATAAATGCAAAGAACAAAAGATATATGAGACTGCTTTTTCCATACATGCACTTTTTTAATCTTACCAATTTCAGGATGAAAATAATTTTTTTCAAAGTCTACGATAGAGAAGAAGATTTAAGGCAAGAATCAGCTCACTACTTACCATTTAGTAGTAAGAAGAAAGAGTTTCATTGAATGTTGCACTCATAGCTCCAAACTTTCGTAATCGCTATCAAAATAATTGATGAAGAAATGAGTACAGAATAAAAGAATCGAAATAATTCTTTGAGATTCTGGTAAAAATGTGAAGCTAAGTATGAAAAAAAAACTGCCCTTAATTTTAGAGTTCAAACAATACAAATAAATATCGAGTTCACTACAGAAACGACAATAAAGCTCGACATTAAACTCGAAATAAGATCAGTAAGCAGCTAGCTGAACAACAACAATAACAACAATCACGATTATACTTCAGACCTGATGCCATCTGTTGTAAGGGTGTTTCCTCTACAACAGATGCGGTCGCTGCCGTAATGATATTCGAGGCTGGTAATAGCTTTTTACTCTTTCCGTCAACATTTCCTGCTGAAAAGATAAAAAGTGCAGAAAAAAACCAAAGAATTCAAATTGGGATGTAAATCTCTTTTCTAACATTTGACTGTAGTCTCAATGTGCATACATTCATGCAAAAAAAGAAAAGAAATAGTTCACTGCCCACTTTTTCTCGCATTTACTACTACTGTTTGGCCAACCATCTGACCCATCATGAAAAATTAACCGAAATGGAATTAGGTGGCAAGGCGAAAGAGCAAACCAGATTATGCGCTTGAAGGATAATAAGAAAAATAAGATATGATGGGTTTCTTCTTACCTGTATTTACAGCTGCATCATTCCTAGATAACGTATCTGTTTGTGTATGAGTTCCGTGCGATGATTCAAGTTCGGAACGAAAACTTGCGCCGACAACCGGTCCATTATATGAACTTGATAAAGAAAACACAATTAACTGTGTAAACGTTGTCGTTTTAAAAATTAAACACACAACATACGTAAAACTGACGTCTGCTCGTGTCGGTGTACGATCGTTTGTTACTGTATGGGAAAATGGTGCTTTACTATCAAACTGATGTTGTTGAACTGGTAAATGCATGTTACTTCTAGAAAATGAAAAATAACGTAAGAACTTTGTGCTTGATTTTTTTCTATCAAACATGTACCGAACACGTAATGCATTGCTGGATAACTGATCCAATTTATCTGTTCCATATAAAATTTTTGTTCGTTCCATGTAATCACAATGAGCTTTGAATAGCTAAAACACAACAAAAAGTAAAATTTTATGTAAAATGTGATCAATTAAGGTGCGTAGTGTTGCATACTTCACAATAACGGTCATGTAAACGTTTATATTCTTGTTTCATTTCTGACTCTTTCTCTTCCAGACGTGACACTAAAATGAAGATATAGTATTATGCGTTAAAGTAAAGATTAGTTGATTGTTCTTGGTTGAATTACCGTGATCTGCTGCGTTTCTCGCTTTAATTTCAAATATTTTCACGATTGATTCTAAACTTTGCAACTTTTCATCATTTTCACGCTTTGTTTCTTCTAAATTATCTTCAACTTGTAAATAACGCTATGAAAATAAATCAGAATTTAGGATAGGACACATATTTTAAAAGATTGTACTATTTCTCTTACTTGTTGATATTCTTTATGAAACTGTTTTTCTCTTTCGTATTGTTGATATAATTGATCAGTTTGTTCTTTAAGTGATTCATTTTCTAACTGACGAACTTCCTTGTCATGTAAAGCACTGTCAAGTGATTCTTAAAAAGACCAAAAACCATTAAATACATAAACATTTTATTCTCAAGTATACTTTCTTACCTAGTGTCGCAATCATAACAGGCATCAAATCTTTCACACTATTTTCACCATATTTTTTAATAATTCGTTCAAGTTCATTATAAACACTACTAGCTAATGTTGTTACAGTTTCACTTAACAAAGTGTGGCTGTCTTCCGATGTGGAAGACGTGGATAAATCTTGATCACCATTATTGTTGTTGGATGTTTTATCTTCACTCTTTAATTTATTTCGGTTGGGTATGATATTTTTTGGTTTAGTGTCCGAAATAAATGTAGATTCAGACATTCTTGTCAAATATATAAAACGGCAATAGAAGTAATATAATGTGCAAGAACTATCATGATTATCTTAAAAAAAACGGGAAGAATTGTGAATACATCTCCTATAAGAAAACCTATCTCACTCTGAGATAATCAGATACTTAAACGATAGATAGTAACTCATAAGAAATTGATCTGCTACATTCCGTCTTGATCTAGTAAGTAAAAAATCGTTGTTCTAAAAGGTAGATGGCGTAAAACATAACGAACATACTTTCCAACAATCAAGCATATACAGTTTTCAAAAATTTAAAAAGTACAAGAAAGTTAGAATTTTTATATACATCTGACTCAGTGCCATGATTATAATACTATGGAAAAATATTGACATAAAATGCTTAAAAGGACCTATTTACTCTTATTAATCATTTCACTATCTGTACTTTTGCCTATATCAAATTCGCACCGCATATATTCGAGAAGTGGTAGAAAGTTGTGAATTGAGGAAACTGACTGTAGAAACAATAAATGGATACTGAAAGAAGTAAACTTGTTTAATCTAAGCCCACAAAAAGGCAGATCAGAAAAAGGGTTGTTGCAGCATCAATACGAGGAATAACAGAATCACGAATCAAGTATTTCCAACATTTATTTGAAATGATTGCGAACTTCCAGTTGTCTTAAGACGCGAACCAAACGAAATCCCCACAAAATGTAACAGTATTTTGCGAATATTTTTTCTTCAAATAAATTGTCACAGCCAAAACGACGACCACATCGATATATTGTAGGTCTTCACGGCCATAAGTGTAATCTATCTCATCGATTGGGCAGAGCAGATGTCGCAAATACACACTGTTCTTGTATAACTGCTTAAATCGCAAGCAGAAATAGTATTAGCAAAAATGTTCAGCTACGATTTGATAAATTTTTACATATCTATTACGAACAGGTATTGTCAAACTACCTATTATCATAAATAGTTAATCGAGCATTCACCAAGGGCGACAACTTTTGATAGAAATTATTCGATATTCACGGTGAGCAATGATGTTGTGTTTTTGTTTAAAGTCCAATTAATTTAAAGAGTGAAACTCATCAAAAAAGTTTCTTTAGAAGAGGTTCAGTCGTTTACACGGTACACTTAGTATTAGATTAGAATTCTTTTGAACTAAAACTGAATGATCTATTGAAAAATGTAAAAAAGAAATAATGTGTCACATTACATAATCGAAATACCACGTGCTACAGTACTTTCCGACAATTTCTCGGACTATCATATATTGCTTAGCTTTTCTGAGCAAGTTTTCCTCAGTTTCTTAATGATTGTTGTAGATCAGTAGTTGTTTCGAGGATAGAGATAAAAAAGCCAATATTTTAGTCTCAGAATGAACATATTGATCAAAGGAGAAATGTGAGAAAATGACGATTTTTTATTTGTTGATAATTACTTTCACGTTCTCATTTCCAGTGATTCAAACATCATGTTATGGAAAATAGAAGTATAACAATAATTTAATCTCCA
This sequence comes from Didymodactylos carnosus, assembly GCA_905250885.1. Lineage (NCBI taxonomy): Eukaryota > Metazoa > Rotifera > Eurotatoria > Philodinida > Philodinidae > Didymodactylos > Didymodactylos carnosus. Next base: position 19,635 of record CAJNOQ010001192.1, read on the forward strand.
AAATAGCTAAAAGAACATAGAAACATGGCCGATAAGAAAAAAATGAAAGAGTGTTTGAAAAAATTTGGTTTCGAAAAATTTAAATCAGATGTTCAAGAGAAAGCAATTACGGCGATCATTGAAGGTACTTATAATTAGAAGAAATGAAATTTAAAGAATTTTAATATTTTTTGTTATAGGAAAAAATGACATTTTTATTTCAATGCCCACGGGTGCTGGCAAGTACGTATTTAATTATATTGGTTAATTTGCATCGATTACACCGCTTTTCTAATTGAATTTTAGATCTTTATGTTACCAATTTCCGGCTGTCTATCGTGATGGAATTTCTATTGTTATTTCTCCATTATTAGCACTTATACAAGATCAAGTAGAAGCACTAAACTCCAAAAATATTGTAACATCAACGTTAAATTCAACATTATCACAACAAGAAAAAAAGCAGGTGCTAATTGATTTATGTCAAAAACAACCCAAAACAAAATTGTTATATGTTACTCCCGAACTAGCAGCTACCACAAGTAAATGAAAACATAAAATAAATGATTAACGTCCTTACTTAATTGATTTATATTCATTAATTTTTCTTTTTAGGTTTTCGTGATATTATATCAAAAGTTCATAAACGTAATTTATTGAATTATTTGATTATTGATGAAGCACATTGTGTATCACAATGGGGACATGATTTTCGACCAGATTATTTGAAATTAGGTTCATTACACGAATCATTATCAAATGTACCATGTGTCGCTGTAACAGCAACAGCATCTTCCAAAGTTATTGATGATATTTTCACGTATGTTATTTTCCTCAGTTTATTCGTTAGAAGAAATTTATTTTTATGTTTTCTAGCTCTTTACATTTAAATCAGCCAGTATCTAAATTTCAATCGTCCGTATTCCGTTCAAATTTATTTTATGAAATATGTTTTAAAGAACTACTGCCTGATCCATTCAATGATTTATGCCAGTTTATACGCGATTCAAATTTAAAATTTAGTGATCAAGTAATGAATGAATGCATATCATATAATCAAACTATACTGTAACTATAACATATTTTTCAATTTTAAAGGGTGAATCATGTTCGGGTATTGTTTATTGCCGAACAAGAGACTCTTGTACAGATTTAGCACAGAAATTGACTCAAACCAAATGTTGTATGGCTAAAGCTTATCATGCCGGATTATCAAATACTACTAGAAATCAAGTATGCCAACATTGAAACTCTTTGTTCAGAGAGATAAATAGATCCATGTATTTGTCTTATTATTTAGATTCAAGCTGACTGGATGAAAGGCACAACACATATTATTTGTGCTACAATTAGTTTTGGAATGGGTATTGACAAAGCCGATGTTAGGTATTTGTAATCAAAAGATTATGAAAGAAAAACAAACAAAATAAATACTCTCTATGTTTTTTAGATTTGTTGTGCATTGGGATTTAGCAAAATCTATTTCTGGCTATTATCAAGAATCTGGACGAGGAGGTCGTGATGGAAAATTATCCATTTGTCGTTTATATTATTCATTGAAAGAAAAAGACACACAATTATTTCTAATTAATCAAGAAATAAATGACAGAGTAATTCACCTATGAGAATAATCTAATTCGTTATTTAACATTTTTTTTTATTCTAAGAAACTGAGTGATGAACGAAAAATATCGATGTTAGAAGGTTTTAATGCGCTTGTTGACTACTGTGAACAAGTTGTGTAAGTTTTTTTGTCAAATAATTTTTTGTAAAAATTTATATTTGTTTCGATTTATTTCTATTCTAGTTGTCGACATGGTGTTATATGTTCGTATTTTGGCGAAGAGGGAAAAACTTGTCTAACAATGTGTGATGTTTGTAAACAACGAATAGATGTTGAAAGAAATATCAATCAATTAAAAGTATATCAAGTAACTTAGAATAACAAAATTGATTTTCTTTTGTTTTCTAATTCTAGAAAAAACAAATGGATAATGCAGTGAATAGAAGTACGATGCGAGCTTCGACAATAGGTGTTAATCGTTTTGAAAGTGCAGATAATATGTATGGTGGAGGTAGAAGAGGAGCAAAACGAGATTATATAGAATATGGTGCTACAAATGACAACGAATATTATCCGAGTAAAGATGGTGACGAAGACAAAGAAGCGAGAATGAAACTTGTACAAAATGAATTAAAACGACGACGGGGAGTAAGTCGACTAGCTTTTACTACAATTTTTAATTTTGTTTTCTTACTATAATTTTACTCTTGAAATGAGCTAACAAATAGTCTTTATTTGAAAAAACACGTTTTATCCAGTACTAGTGAGAGAAATAAGACAACTTTTATCTTGAATGAATGAGTATCATAAGACAACTTTTCTTATTTAAGGATGTTCAAAAAAAATCAAATGACTGGATTGCAGCAAGTGAAAATTGTCCGCTGATCGATGCCAATAGTCAAAAAATACCTGAAGTGAATATTCCATTACGTGAACATTGTTTTAAGGTGTTAAAAGATCAATTGGTCATTAATTATTGTCAACATTATGCGGGAAATGCTGTACAAAAAAAGATGAGGTTTATTTTCGTTTCAAAAATTCAGTTTTTTCTTCGTTTTATTTTATTAAATTGAATTTTTGTTTACTTTTTTTGATTTTAGTGAAACAATTTGTCATGATAAAGCAGCATGTCTTGAATATTTAGTATTTTCAACGACAAAAAATAAGGCAATGTACAAAACACGCATTATGACAAAGGTCAATTGGTGATAAAATATCAGAAAGATTTACTGTTGTGTTTATTACTTTCCGTTTTAGACAAGTGAAATTAAGAAAGCAACATCAGACAATTCAGAAATCTATTTTGTTGATACTTCAACGTATAATTCAAAATCCACCTCAAAATCATCGTTACTACTCTCAGACAATGAGCAAGAAGTAAAGACACCTAAACGTAAATTATCAGAAATATTTTCAACAACACAAGAAGAGATAAAAGATAATAACGATTCATCTGAAATTTCTACGATAAATGATGAACCAATAAGAAAAATATTTAAATTGGATGAGAATGAGTCAGTATCATTATCGCCCACAAACACTTCATTAATCGATCAAGAACAAATTATTTGTAAAATTGATACTAATGAAAAATTAGAAGTACCATCAAATGATAGTTCAATATCATTCCATGATACAATAGAATCCGAACAAACATCAAAAACTGAAGAAGAAAATATTTCAAAAATGACTGAAAAACGCGAACAACCAATTCAAAAATTTGTTGATTTATTCAATAATCATCTTGAAGCAAAAACTCAAAATATATCGAATGAGGAAATATCGTTAACAGAAGAAATAAAATCGTTGACTATACCATCATTATTAGAAGAAAATCAATCCATTGCAAATGATACACTCAATCGTTCTCGTAGTCCAAGTATAAGTAGTTCCAGTTTACACAGTAGTAATGATAGTTTAAAAATTGAAGATTTAGATAATGATGATGATTTTGAGAAATTATTTACAAATCGAAAACAGTCTCATACATCTCAACTATTATCACCCATAAAACAAAAAAAAAATAAATCAAAAAAATCGAAACATGGACATCGACATAATCATCCAAAAAGTCCAGATATTGTGCGATCAAAGAAAAAAGATCTCAATAATCGTTCAAAAGACAAATATTCGAACAAAAATAATGAACAACTAAAACCACAAAAGAAACAAAAATCCGAAAATCCTCAAAATGGTGTTTTAACAGCGAAAAAAATTGACTGTAAGTTTGTTTGATGATAATAATATTGAATTTATTTTATTTTATTTTTTTTTTGTTTAACTTTTTGTTTAATTTAGCATCTCGATTGTTAAAACAACCACTTCATCAATCAGTATCAACATCTCATAATCGACAACTTTCAGTTTCTAGTTCGAATAATAATGATAAAAACGATCGTCATAATCGTCGACCATCTCTTCCTTCTATTGGTTCATCATCTTCGACTTCTGTTACTGGTGATGCTAAAGGAAAATTAGCTCGTGGAACATTTAAAAAATGTTTAGAAGAACAGATATCATTTTTAAGACAACAATTGAGTGAACCAACTTCAATTGGATCACCACCAACATCAAGAGATAAAGAATTAAATGAATCAGCAAATGATGGCGATGATAATATAAGTCGTGAGAGAAAACCAAGTTTAGATGAACGTATTCGAAATTTATTAGGAACAGTTGAATTTAATCATCAAGATAGTAGTTGTGGTACTCTAAATAATATTAATAATCCAGTTGATGATGATGAATTTTTTAGTAGTTTAATCACAGAGCCACTCATTCGAACGACTAGACCAAATCGAAGTTTATCTAGTAGTAGTAATGGTAGTCATACAATTAAGAAACTAAATGATAGTGTGAATAATAATAATCGTTCAATGGTTAATGGAGAAATAAATACGGATGATGATGAGGATGAAGAAGATGACGATGGACTTGATGATAATAATCGAAATACAGTATCTAAAAATAAACATGTATCATTTGCTGGTAATGATAGTATTCAATTATTTCAGTCAAGTAAAAAACCGGTGAAAAGATCAAAAGAAAGTAAAGTAAGATAAAACATGATTTTATATAACAGTGTAAGATCAAAGATATTAATTTATAAATTCATTATTTTTTTTAGCGACCTGTCAATATAAAAACAATATCGGAAGTTGTTGTTGAAATATTAAATCCGTTTTATCAAGCAAATCGTTTTTCTACAAAAGTATGCAAAAAAAAAGAATTTAATGTTTTGAAAAAATAAGAAACAACATGTTTGTTATTTCTTGTAGGAACTATTTAAAACACTAGCCAAACGTATATCACAATATTTATTAACAAAAGATTGCCAGAATATTGATGCTGGTAAGTCAGACTTTAATCAAATAAAAATCAGAAAAATAAATCTATTTTTTCTTCTTCTAAAGTACGAATGGATGCCAAATCATTGATTAAACCAGCATTTCGTAATAAACATTCAAAAATTACAACATTAGCTGATCTAAAAAAAATTGTTCCTGACTAATGGAGATTCCACGTGAAATGAGCATCTCTAGTCAGATTAAACACTTCTCCTTATTGTAGACATCAAGACAAAAACATCGACGTAAAGTCTCTCGAATTATGTTGTAATTTCAATTGCACGTTAGTCAAAGTCTACTATATAATTATTCAGATAATGTTTTGGTTGTCTGTAAAGAACATACAGATTATTATGGTTTTTCTCTTATCTTTTTATTATTAAACACCGGTGTTTTACATAAAAAATTTCTCTACGAAACAAAATACTCGTCTGTTATTAGAAAAAAAAAGTAACACCACCCAATTATTCGTTCTTCTTCTTTTTTGGAATTCAACTCTTTTTTTTTTCTTTTATTTGATATGTTTTGTATGCGTGTGTACATGAAATGTTTTTCTTTCTTATTTGACTATAAGCGTTTGTTTTGATTATCCTTATAAACTCACTATTGTCTGAGTGTATCATTTCTAATAAGCACTGCTTGAGATTAGAAAATATTTGTTTCTTTTTTACTGTTGTTGTTTTTTCTTTCTTGTTTTCTAATAAAATTATGGAGAGAAAAATATGAACTAGAGAATATGCTTCGATACAATTTAGACGAGTAACTATGTATGACATGACAATAATTGTTGTTTTAGATTGGCTTATGCTACTCGACGAACGAGAAAACTCAGAAATAGCACGAACACGTTCTCATTGTTCAATAGAGAGGAGCTTTCTTTAAAACTTTGCTATCATGTAAGTATCTTCCTTACAAGTAAACTGCAGCATAGGTTTTTAACAAATAAAATATAAACCAACTATGATTCAACTTTGTTATCCATCATTTAACTTGTTGTAAATTCCTTGTGTAAAAAATAACAACAGAAAATGAATCGATCCAGCGTTTTCGATATAGATTTAGAAGGAAAAGGGTAAGTTTTATCGAGTAATAAAGTTTTTTTGTGAGTAATTATTTTTACCGATCAGTAAGAATTTAGCATCAGGAATTTCAGATCCAAAATACGAAAATTAGAGATTAAAAGTTCAAAATCAGAAAAACCTTAGTAAAAGAAGTAGAAAATCAGTAGACCTTAGGGCAAAAAAAGAGCAGAAACGAGTCACAAAAAGTTCCAAAAATTAGAATTTTTCTACCAAAATCTGAAGATCTGAGATTCCTATTTAGCACATCTTCAGACAGGCCTTTATTTATCAACTGTTTTATTTCTTATGCAGCACTTCTTATTCTTTAACACAGTTGTTCAAAAGATTTAGTTATTCTGAAGGGAGTTACTCAATCGAGCCAAACCAGCTTGAGCAGAAAAAATACAGTTACTTTTATTTATGTAATAATTATTTTAAAACTCCTTTTTATAGATTTGATCAATCTTATTATCATTTTGTTATATGGATGATCTTGGAGACATCTCATGCTCTGATCTGATCTCTTTACCTTATAAATATCCTGCGTCTGTAACCAACCTTTTAAAAACAGAATACTTGGTACAAAATTTATACAAATATCAATGAACATTGAACAAGCTAGCATATCACCGACAGAAAAATAAAGTTGATGTAGAGTTGTAGAAAAGTGCTTTTCCGTATTCAGTACACTTGATAACTAACCCAGAAGATTTTCTATTTCTGGCGAGGGGTACTGCAGAATGTTTAAGAAAATTTTTGAAAATAATATTATTTTCTCATGGCACTTGTTTTTACCGTTTTGTTCGAAAATTTTCCGAAATTTTTGGTAATACGTCTTGTCGAAAATAGAAAATTTTGTGAGTTATTGAGTGTGCTGAATACGAAAAAGCACTTTTCTGCAACTCTAACTGAACTTTATTTTTTTCTTCACATTGATATGGGTTTTTCTAAATATTTGTTTATATTGTTTACTAGTCTTCTATCCTAGTGAAAGTATTCATAACATGAGTATGACTTACTCACAATTTGTGCAGGAGCACTCAAAAGTCGTACTCACTGTTCAATACTTAATGAGTACTACATGAGTAAAAACATGCATGAAGACTCATAAGTACTCGTCGCATTTTTCATCACAGTACGACGTTGAGTACTCGGGCTTGACTACACTCACTAGGGTATAGCGAAATGAAACGATTTTTTTGTTAAACGGAACAATTTGTATACCACATGTATTCCATTATGCTTAGCGAGAAGCGATACAGACGAGCTGAATGGGGGTTAGAGCCTTACCAGTCTACGTTCTTTAAGACCCATTCCCGTCTAGATTGAAAGCAATGGTACACCGGGCCGGTACCCACAGGTGTACGGAATTTCTTAACATTTTCTTTGAGTGAGAAAGTTTTCTATAAATACTATTGTTCTGAATTAAAATCGCTAAACTGTTAACTAACTAATTAACAGAGAGTGAAATTTTAGTTTTGTTGTTAGCTTATGGTTGTAATAGCTTTACTGCACTGAACAGAAATAGTCATATTGAACAAGATTAATAAATCGGAAATTAATCGCGAGAGCAATGAATCCTCAGTGAACATGTTACCCCTAATTTGCCATGCGTTCTTTCTCGGCTGTAAGCAACTTCAGAGTTTATGTTGGATAATAAACCCGTCAATCCAACGGGTATAAACACAGATCAGCAAGACATTTTCTAAATTCAGACTCGTACCGGCGGATACGGCTCTGAAACAATTTAATAGGGCTCTTATGGTAGCACCATCCTCGATAGACTCACTTTCATTTGGAACGTTAAACTATCTTTGATTGTATTTATGTTATTCAACTACATATGAAAGATGTTGATAAAAAGACTTCGGTTATTAAAGCAAAACATACTATTCACACGCGTTTATCGATTATTGTGTGATCAACAATCTATTCTCAATGCAAGAATTTTATGGCAAGGTCAACAACTTTCAGTACAATTAAGTGAGGCATTCTGCCAATTATTGAGCAATTTTATCGCTGTTAGACATCGTTGACTTATGTTTTGCGACCAATATTCAAGATAGATCACCATTATCGAAGCGGTTAATTTAGTTTCACAGTAAATAATTCAGACTGCTTTATCCGGGAAAGATGAAACTAAGATTTCATTTTTTGACGCATTTTTCGAGACAAATGGCTTTGTTTGGCCCATCGAGGTGAGCTAACCGTCACCTAGCATCTTTTTTACTCATTCTTGCTTTTGTTTAGATACGCTAACATACGGAAAGAAATCATTAGTTTTTCAAAGCTAACAAGTCAAGAAGTTTCTGGAATTTGAGGTAGACATTGGCAAAAAGACATCAATTGTGGAGTTCAGTAGTGGATCACAACAGTGATGCATCATTATCTATCAAAGTATTGAGTGAAGCGGATCTGCGAGTCGTTAGTAAAATGAAATTAAGTGATATACATATACCAAGCAATATTCATTCGTCGGTTACATCAACATCATTGTTAAAATCTGCAATCACTGACGGAATTGAATATTTTGAAACATCTGTAATATGTATATCTCCCGAAAGTATATCTGCAGATCCAAAATTCGCGAAATCAAGTATATTTTATCTCATGGAAGTCATACTATATTCATTTATTATGAACTTGATTCAATTGGTCTTGACGAACATTTACGATCGTTTCATACTGTGAAAACAAACAGAATCAGTTATTGTTTATTAGACCATTTAGAATGTAAGTGGTCGTCGAAAACTGTATCAACTACCAATTCTATATGGGTTCTACTCCATTAATACGGATTCAGCTTTGTCACAATCTCGCAGTAACACGAAAATTAACGTTTTTCTCCAGTAGTCTAAACTTATGCATAAGGGTGACTGAACTGTACTACTAAAATGGCGCTTATGCCAGTTTTACTAGTAGCACACTTTTAGTGTACTAATCATACAGTTTAAGTGTATCAGTGGCGCGCTTTTAGTGTACTGATGATACACCTTAAGAGTCATTAAAGATAAGCCACGACCTATTACCGTATAATGCTGCTCAATCGACCACCTCAGATTTCTTCCAAAGCAGGAGATTTGTCTAGAGCAAACATTTTCATGAATTTTGATGAAAACCGGAGGTCTTAAAGTTGTTGTGCTGCTGAGATATTCAATTTTTACGAAAAGCCCCAAAAAACGAACATTTCGCCATCTTGAAAAATTGCCAACTTAAACCACGTGTAACTTCATAATGACATATGACTTAGACTAATCAACTTTATCATAAATACTGGATAGTGTCGACTACAAATTCAAGCAACCGTGAGCTCCGCACATGCTTTCGTTCTTTTCCAGTGGATGACGCGCCGACAGCCCCAATCGTCGATTCGGTCAACTTTGGCGAACAACCCTATTGAAACGAAACGAAACATGAGATCCTCAATCATATTCTCAGATAGACTATATGTTGGACTGTTTCTGAAATCATTTTGACAATCTCAAATATTTTCGTTTTCGATGTAGATTGCTTCAAAGTTGACACTTTTAACAAAATGCGTCATTTTAGCAAACGGTTTTCTCGCTGGAATTCGGGCGAATTTCCCGCTCTCTCTGGTATTGTTGGAGTCCACCCACCAAGTGTACTATCATGGGCCATGGCGGGATTTTTGGGATCTCTTAAAATGGCTTAGGGAGTCCAGTCGGGAGGACCACGTTTCAGAGCCATCATTAAATCAACATTTTCCTAGTACGATACACTAAAAGAAAGATCAAATCAACTCATATAGGTAATTTTCGACGAGGAATTCAATGGTGATACTAAAACAAGTTGATATAAGCTTTATTCTGTCAGAATACAAGCGGAAAATATTTCATTATAGTATTCTAAACTAAAACTATCGAAAAACACAAAATCAATTTTGTACGAATAGAGATTCGTAGAAATAGAGATTTTGAACAATTGATTTTGAATTGATTAAAGAACAAACATAGTTACTTCTTATCTTAAGAATAAAAACCAGAAAAGATCACAGTGTAATACATCGATTTATAGCTTGATCTCTATTTTCGTATAAACTCTCCCGTTTATATTACACTGTGATCTTTTCTGGTTTTTATCCTTAAGATAAGAAGCAGAAAATGATTTATTTACATTTATCTGAAGACGACCCTTGAGCAAGGTCGAAATGCATCGTATTCTAGCTTGGTCTCTATTTTTGTATAAACTCACCCTCTCCCTCCATCTCCCGCTCATCTCTACAGGAGATGAGCCCATCTCACGTAGAGGTGACCGTATCCCCTTCACCCTCACTTTACGCTCTTGTCTTGCAGTGCATCTCCCACATCTCTGCTAGTGTTTCCCGTATTTCCGATTTTCTGGATATGTGACACTACTCAATTGAGATCCAACTATATTATGTGTTTGTGCATATGTCAAATATTTAAGAGGTTTTTATATTGAAAATTGAAAATATATATTGTTGTAGAGCTATGAAACAAATCAAACTTTTTTCGAACCTGATATATTTAAAATTGATATTAAGTGATTTGTTATCAATAGAAATATTTAAACGAAAACCAGCTGATACTTCTACAGATGAATAGAAAAACAATGTTTGATAAAATCGAGGATAATCAATCCAATAGTCAGATCCCATCAAAATTCGAGGGCATCGTAAAATTCTATTTCCAGGAAATTCAAAATTGACCATATTACATCATATCCCACATACAACAGAAATTCATATGAAAATAATATTCATTCTTTCCACTCTGATTAAGTGAAAACATGCGGTGTATTTTGAAAATGTTGTGTGAATGCATCAAACAATTTGATCTTGCATCGTCGAGTGAAGAAATTCATATTTATAACACATGAATTGGAACAATATGACATTCAACAGAAGCCTTATACGACCGTAAGAATTATCATTTCTCATAGAAAAAAGTGTTGGTTGCAGTTCTAGTAAACATTGTCATCGTTTTGAAACATTGTCAACGTTTTGAAACATTTTCATTGAAAAGTTGATCAAAAAAAAAATATCACTGACAATAAAAGTATATTAAAATCCGATTGATCAACAAACAGACCAATCAAAGTTGAGTATGCCTTTCATATCCTAGAATCTTTTCGGTTCAATGAAGAACGTCTCAGACCTTTATGAAAGTTGAGTAAACCTATCAATTGAGAATATTAATCCAATAACATATGACTTTGTGACTAACATCATTGGAACTGTATGACATGTTTTGTCAATAATAATAACAACTAAACAAATTAAAGATATTATAATACCAAAAACATAACATACGACAAGACAACACAACATAAAACTTGTTTTTATGCAACTCTTGCGATTACTACATTCGGTCATCGTTTTATTCTTTTCATAATAGCTGTTTTAAGTGGTTCATTAAACTGAATTAGAACAATTACTTTAACAACTATTGAAAGATCCATAGATACTGAAGCCATACGCCAATCATATATTTTACATGTTTGTTTACGTTTTATATGTTTGTGTCGTATAACATAACAAATAATCACGATAATATCGCAAGGAATAAACCATGATTCAGTGTTTACAATAGTTGAATTATTATTTAATACCATTTTTATTGTAAAAGAAAAACAAACTTATAATGTGTATTATTTGAAAGTATGAACACAGTAAAAGAACGGTGACTCCGAATATAACTAATAAGTGTTGTACGATCGATCGTGACAACAGTTACAGTCAGAAACAGCAAGGAAACTGATGGTATCATATTTGTCTGCTGAATACATCCGCAAGTCGATGAAGTGTTCGCACTTTTGTTCTGGCAACATAAAAAGAAAATATTTTTTCATATTATTGAGTTTCTATTGCTTTACCGTCAAATTATTTATCATGTACTCGCTCCAAGTATGGCGACGTTATGTTTTGGCAGTTTTATACTCAATAATATTTAAATTAATTTCTAGTGCTTTTCAAATTATTTGTTTTCATATCATTCTGTCTCTTCTTTTTCTTCTTTGATGCATTCTCCAGTGTACTCTAGTTGAACTGTGCATCCTACTTAAATACAATTAGGTATACTCTAAAAATGGAACAGTCCGCACTCTAAAAGGAATTGCCTTCAAACCTGAAAAAAATTTTAATCATGGGTTTATTTTCGAAACCCTTTAAAGGTTTTGTACGGAATATACGAAACCTTTGGAAGGTTTTCTGAACAAAAAAGCTTTCGTGTTTCTCATACGAAACCTTTACAGGGTGAGGTTTCGTATGGTACCTTTTTCAGAGTGCCCGCACTGTTCTTACTTAAAACCATAGATATCAGGGCTCTGCAGGATGAGGAAAAACTCGTTCTACCCGGTTCCGACTGCAGAGCCCTGATATCTATGGTTTTAAGTAAGAACAGTGCGTGCACTCTGAAAAAGGTACTATACGAAACCTCACCCTGTAAAGGTTTCGTATGAGTAACACGAAGGCTTTTTTGTTCAAAAAACCTTCCAAAGGTTTCGTATATTCCGTACAAAACCTTTACCCTTTAATTATAATACTAGTAAATTAAGGGGTTAAGATTTTCGATCCAAAAGCTGAACCCGAAAATAAAGTTTTCAGAATCTCGATTCCGATAGAGAATGTCTGACCTGCGGGACTCTACCTTCAAGAGAACAACCGCTTGTATTTGAATTAGACATGCACTGGTATCGGTATACCGAATACACCCAACTTCGGTCTATACCGATACCGAAAATACGGACTTTTTTTATTTGGACTTTTCCAGATTTTTTCATCTGAAATGACATAGTTTAGCATCCTGGACACCCAGAAAGAATCAGAGATGCAAAACAAGAGCTTTGTTTGCTTTCTAAGGCCAAGGTTTTCCTTTATTTTCTATGTAAGTTGTTCTTACACATGTTCAGAGTACCCTGCTGAATGTCTTTTGTGTTCTGACTGTCCATGACGCTAAACTGCCTCATTTCAGATGAAACAATCCAAAAGAGTCCAAATCGAAAAAAGTCGGTATTTTCGGCATCGGTATTTCGGTATGGATACCGATGCCGGTGCATACTTAATTTGAATACAAGTAAAAACATGTGTTCAGTGTTTGTTCTGAATTTCAATGGAAGTGTTCTAATCAAAAATAAAAACTCGGTGCTTGTGTTCCGAATAAAATACTGTATTTAATAAAAAGAGAAATGAAGCGGAATGTCAAGAAATCGCATATGAAGATACATTGTGTTTATTTCGAGGATATATGATATATGGTTTATGTTGTGCATATAGTTCTTCATTTTTATTACAGGCATTATATCGATATTTGATCGTCGTTTATGCAAATCGTTTATTGTTTCAATCATTTCGATTTCAATTCGTTCTCATTTGTGTAACATGGATCTTAGCATTCATACATCCTTTAGAATTTTTCCTGCGTAATGAAGTGGGCTATAGTATGTATAGTCAAGCATGTCTATTAACTCTTCAGATATCTTGTTCAGTTGTATATATGGCACTTCTTGAATATATAATTCCTACTATATTAACAGTATTGATTTATTTTAAATTAGTTTATTATGTTAAACAAATGAGTAAACGTGTAACGCCCGCAAATGTTTTAGCTCGTGCACAAAAATAATTGAAAATGATTCGTCGGATAGTTATGTTAGTAATGCTTTTATTTGCATTTGGTATGCCATTTCTTATCTTTTTCATAATGATAATTTTTCATCATAAACTAATATATGATTGGCGTATGGCTTCAGTATCTATGGATCTTTCAATAGTTGTTAAAGTAATTGTTCTAATTCAGTTTAATGAACCACTTAAAACAGCTATTATGAAAAGAATAAAACGATGATCGAATATGGTAATCGCAAGAGTTGCATAAAAACAAGTTTTATGTTGTGTTGTCTTGTCGTATCATTATGATTAAATGTAGATATAGAAAAACATTTTAGAACTAAATAAAAAAACGAGAGAGAAGAACGTGAACCTTTGATCGGACTATACATGACTGGGTAAGAAGTCTTGCTATCGGTTTTATAAAAACCCAAGTGGATGGAAAAAACCTCATTACTAGCTATTATACAATATGTATAAAATTTTTTTCCAGAGGCATTAAGAAATACATGTGTAAAATGTTTGCAATATTTAGGTTTTCTTTGATCAACCCGAACGCCTGGTGTTTCGAGAGTTTCTGTTTAGATCTGAAGAAGCAACGAAGTAAACCACAACATGCAGATAAACTTTACAGGACAGCTCAAATTTTGATAAGAGAAGCAGTTGAAGAATGGAACTGTGCGCCTACGATCACAGTGGTAACTCAGAAGTGGAGCAGCTGGAAAGCTTCAGTCTCGTCAGATTCTCCCTTAAAACTGTTTCATTTTACTGTAAGAGGTTGGACTGTACGATCTGTTATCTGCCATATATAAAGAAACGGTATTGAATTGAGATTACTTCCTAGGGGACAGCACATCCAAGATATATACAGAGCAGAAAAGTGACATAATGAAGAATACCTTCGAGTTTAACGCATCTACAGTGTCAACAAACGTATCACCACCACGCGGCATCACTGAATCGACTATCACACTAGCGCCCATTATAGCTCTGCCACCACGTACAACTGGCAATATCCAATCGGTGGTCACAACTAACGCAATGACATCAGCTCCAACAACCCCAGCCAGGGCATCAGTAGACCAGCAGGTACACACAAGCACCACTAAAACTCAAAAACCACCATCACAGATGCTACCCGCAAAAAATCACACAGCATCACCAACAGTCGAACAAAAATCCACGGTAAACAAAGGTAAAAAAACGCGATTTCAAAACGGCATCACGCCCAATTTCAACTCGTATAGAGATGAGCGGGAGATGGATGGAGAATGTTTCACACGCACAAGATCTCGCTCATTTCGAATGATAAACCGAAAGTTCGTGTTTTCATTTCAAAGATATGGTCAGGATAATGAAATTACTATACTTGTTCAGTTTTCTAGTCTTATCAAAAGCATATGTTACTAATATAATTGAATATACCCTCGGTATATAAAAAAAGACTTATATCTTGTCCATCTTTATATGCTGTGACGTATACCCAAGGGGGAAAAAGCACATTCCGGAATGGGTACAAAATTTCTGGAATGCCATTCCAGAATGGCAGAATGTCGCCTTAGAATGGTGGACTGACATTCTAGAATAGGAGAAAGTTTTTGTTTTGGTTCT
>CAJNOQ010001193.1:0-34731 GCA_905250885.1 Didymodactylos carnosus
AGGTGCTGACAAATTTAAAGGTGGCTGACATGGTATAAAAGGTGGTGGGAGATATGGCTGTGGCTGAGGTTGCTGTTGAGTGGGTGGAGGCATCATAAAATTTGGATTAAATGGTGGTGGTAATTGATTTTGTCGTTGTTGTGATTGTTGTTGTTGCTGCTGTATGAATGGAGGTGGTGGTTGTTGTGGATTGAATTGACCAACCATTGGCTAAATATAAAGAAATTTAAACTGCGACGAAAAAATAGAAGGACAAAAAACGTAGAAAAAGCGTCAATCTCATATCGATGCTTGGTCAATGGTAACTTAACTGAATGAATATTCTCAATTCAAAACAAAATTTAACATAGACGCAGACTATGTGAAAGGTATGCATAATTGCAATACTCGATTACATTTTGTAGTTTTGTGAAATTTAACTGTTGAAAAAGTTTTCCATGTTTTTTTAGTATAAACTATGAATTAACTTAGACTCGGTCATCTCACAGAATGAGTTTCACAACAATTTCTTCAGGAAAATTTTGACATTTCTTACTAGATGAAATCAACTGTACTTAAAATTCAAGGTTTTTTTACGTTTACCTATCATTTTATCCTTTTACACTTACCGAACTAAACGGAGCCGACGGTGATAAGTGATTTTGTTGTTGTTGTTGTTGTTGTTGTTGTGGCGGTGGTAAAAATGGTGGTATCGGATGAGAATTGAATGGAGGCATAAATGGAGGAATAGGCGGTAAAAGAGGCGGCGGCAAAAAATTTTGAGGTGGACCATTAGATGGAAATAGAGGAGGCATAGGTGGTGGCCAGCGAGAATTCGATGGAGGAAAATATTGTGGTTGTTGTTGTTGTGGTGGTGGTGGTTGTGGTTTCTGTTGTGAGATTGACTGTGGAATTTGAGGAGGAGGCTGCATGTCACTAATGATAGAAGGGGCTTCTTTTGGTTTTTCATCTTTGTTAATTTCATTATTTGGTAAAGAAGTAATCTAAATCAGAAGAAGACCAACAATTTTTTTCTATCAAACACAAATAGTAGAATTATTTACTTTTTGAATAGTTTTCTCTCGTTCTCTATTGATACTTCTACTTTCCAACACATCCGGCTTTACTTCTTCGTTGACTGTAGATGCTGTTGAGATGGATGGTGAGGGAACTACAAAACAAGAAAGATTCGCTTATGCCCAAAACAGAGAACAGAGAATCTTAAGTGCAGAAATCATAACGCAATTATAGCGTACCGACTAATAAAGCAATCTGAACATCTAAGATTATATATTTTACATACCTGGTAAACCTTGTAATTTACAAAATTGTTCAAAAAATGAACCATCATTTTTAAATACGTTGTTGTTATTATCATTTAATTTAGACGGTTCATTCAAGTTTGTTTCATTGCTCGAAGATACACTCAAGTTATTCTTGTTGACTAAAGAAATTTTTGTTTTTGAACTAAACAGATCAAAAACTTCGTGCTAAAACTGAGTGCTGTTCGCTTAAAAAAACGTACATTTTTCCAATATACGATGGTTTCTTTGGTCCGAAAACAACTGAAGGGTTACCTAAAAGAGGAAAGTCGTAGGAAAGGACTAGCATCGAAAATACCTTTTTGTCTTACTTTCACTCTTGGTCGTTGCTAGTAAATCATCCTGCTCACCACTATCAGTGACAATATCATTCTTCAACTTTTTGTACGTTTCATTCTTTTCTCTAATAAATTTTTCATTTAATTTTTCTTCAATAATACGTTTTTTCTGCTGTATTAATATTTCTTGAGCAGTCATTGCTTGTAACTTTTGTTGAGTACGCGAAGACGACGCAGATGACGACATTTTCACATTTGGATTAATAGACAACAAAACAAAAGAATAATTACTTATCGCTTCAAATCTGATCCAAGAAAGAAAATCAGCTATGAATACGAGAAATAATATTTAAAAACTATAAAAGTAGCAAAATGTGTCAAATAAATATTGAAAAACGCCACGCGATGAAAGCGCTCTTAGTGTTTTACGTCTAGTCACACAACGTTTGATCACACAGTGTTCGCAACCCTCACACTACTACACAAAGTGAGAGTGAGTAAGGAAATGATTAAATTGCAAGACATTCATTTCAGCATGAAGTACTTCTATTCTGTTCATGTAGAATTTGAGATTTTGTGGTGCAACAACTATACTTTTATTTTATGTTAGAAACACGGTAATAAATAGACAGCCGGCATAACACAAATAACTAATATCATCGTCAATATTCAATTGTTCTTTAGTTTATCCAATCAAAATATTTTTTAAACTCTCTTCTTCTTACTCGTTCAATGAAAGCTCATATTAAAACATAATCTACTTTGTTGTTGGTAATATTCGATTCAAAATGTTACACAAACGTAGTAGATGCGTAAGGTACATTCTGTAGGGTAGATGTCGCAAACATAGTACAATGTCCGAATCTAATTCGATATTACTCAGAAAAGCCAAGCGCAATTGAAGGTCTGAATAAGATGATTGAAACGCCTAATTCAGTTGTTTTAGAAAATATTTTTCAGAAGAAACGACTAACTCAACCGTGTTAGGAAAATTACCAAGGATCGAATTAAAAATGAAAGTTTTTGAGAATTATAAAACAGTGCTGTAACTGTTTCGCTTTTTCTTGACAAAACAAAAAAAATTTTCACATGTCTGGAAGTTAAAGAAAACAACCTTGATTTCTCTGTTTCGGCATAGTTTTTTATCCATTTACACACAGACGTTTCTCAGGTATCATGCGCTTCTTTTGCTATTTTCTGGTAAAATTTATGTAACTCGGATGATGCTTATTTTTCAGAAGATGAATATCCAGGTTGATTTTAGTAAGAAATAACAATTATCATCCCACAAAATGCTAACGAAATACTAGAGAAAATAAAAACATCTCTTCAACTATTATCTGATTTTATAGTAACTTCTTATGATAGTGATATCAAAATACCAAGGTACATACATTAAATTTCGAAAAACTAAAGTCATTGAACTATTTACATAAATACAAATATGTTGGAGAAAGCATGTCTTAATTTATATATGTTTATGCTGTATAAGAAATCATATTCTGAAAAAACATTTTGACGAAAAATGGCAAAGGTCTTCCTCAGCCGTTTTTGATCGAAAATGTTTTTTTTTCGTTAAAAAACCATTCTCCGAATTTCAAATTACTGTTTTGACGAAGAAAAAACCGTTTCTGACCGGCAAAAGCCTCATGTCCACGTGGCATAGCAAAACTATCCACGGTGCAGAGTTGTTGGGCTCAAAAGACGAAAAAAATTCTGTTATAATATTTTGTCAAATAATTAATATTTACTCTACATAGACATGGTATTACAAGCCCGTTTTTCCGAAAAGTGCTGTTCATGCTCAACTTATTAATTCCAGCAGAGGCGTTATTACTCAAGAAAACTCAGAATTCAGAAAAAATATCACGTTGAGTTTTTAATATGACTATTGGTAGAAAGAATATTAACAAGTTTCTTTTTGATGAAACAATTGTTCAATATCGATGTTATGTATAAAACATTTATTCTGTGACATCCTCTTTGTTCAACAGTTTTGTTTTGTTATTCTAAATACACTAAACTTGAATATAATAATAAGCGTTAGGTTTACTAAAATAAATAAAATAAAATAAATAAATATTAAAAACAAATTGTTCACAACTAAACCAGTAGGGGCCGTCACAAAAGAAACATTTGCGTGGAGATTCATCAGTTTAAACCAGTTTTATCCAATGAATAAGTTATTAGACACATATGCCCAAAAATAAATATGTAAAAAATATAGATTATTGCAAGAGAAAAATAAAAATAAATCACTGTTAACAATGCCGAATAAACAGAAAATAGAGGGTAAGTAAATGTAAACAACATAAATAAACAAAAAATATCGATGAGGAACGTGGACGACGTTTGAATGTAAAACCAAGATTACTAGAATGAAATAAAAACGAGTTTGAATTACAACACAATAATATATGCGAAAATATGTACCTCTTTATGTCATTAATAAAAGATATGAGATTTGAAAGACTGTGTATTATCTTGGAATCATCTAAAAACAAGATAAATATAGTCATATAAACGAATCAATAAGTGAAAAGTAACAGCTATTCGACTGCTGTTAGAAATAAATTCTCCATTTCCTTATCGAATCGATAAGTTCGTAATAGAATCTGCATATAAATACATATTAAAATCTATCAAAACTTAAGATAACAGCCGTGATATAAAATATCGAGATAAAAGAAATTATTTATGGACATTAAGACTGAACGTAATTTCATCTAACAATCATCATAAACTTTCTCTATTCATTACCAATCAATCATAAGAGAACAGTCATGTTATTATTCAATTTATATCTCATTGAATAAACCACTTTGAACTTATGAAATTTAATAAGAAGGTCAACTTAGGAAACGATCACAATTACTGAAATTTTCGTAACATTACTTACGATTTGACTCAGCGAATGATACTTGACTCACTAATGGTTGATTATCATCATGATCGATGTTTATTGCAGTCCTAAAAAAATTAGACAAAAAAATCAAAATACACAATTTTTGGTCAACAGCTAATTATACCAGTTATTTGTATCAGATTGTATCTCATTCGATGCAGAAGTAGAAGAATGCTACAGATAGAAATAATAGGATAAGTTTCAAATGATCAGAGAAAGTACCATGTGCTTACTAAACGTGACGGTGATGAATGAGTTGCTTCCACTATAAAAATAAAATGAAAATATTTCTTAGATAATATTAACACGGCTTCATTCAAATCTTACCTGTCGTTACGTTCGTCTGCTTCTGTTTTTGTTCTAAATCTAAATATTTCTTCTCTCGTTCGTCTAATTGTTCACTAATTCTAAAAATTTCGTTTCGTTGTTCTTCCAATTGCATTTCATATTGTCGAAGACGTTTTTCTAAATCAGTTTGTACATGTATATGTACTTTTATTTCATTTAACTGTTGTTTCAGATCAGAACGTAATTGATCATTATCAATTTTCAGTTGTTCATCAGATAATAATGATACTTCATCATTGTGCGACGTTAATTTATTTGATAAATCAATATTCTCTTGTTTTAAGTGTAATATGAAATTCACAACAAAATCAACAGTTGATTTTACATCATTATCATCATCCCAATTAATTCCATCGTCCTTGAAATCAACAGCAGCTAAAGTAATGAGAATGATGACAATGTGTGAAATAATTTATATAAATTGGCTTTATGCACGGATAATGCTATAGAACTTTTTTTTTAAATTTTCTTTTCTTAACTAAGAATTATCAGTTTGGTGATTCTTATAGATGAAGGTGCCGAAATGGACAACTCTAGCTAAGTGCAATTTCTACAAGAACCTTTTTTTGTCTTGTTTCATTTTCTCGTGTATTTTATTAGCCATTGTTCATTTCACTTCTGTTTACAAGAGTACGAATAAAACTAAATGCCATTTTAACAACGTTGATTTTCAAAATATACTGTTTGTCATGCGACATTGATGAGATTGAAAAAGAAAATTACTCTAAGAAAACACTTTCTATCGGTGCTGATGTGGCTAGTACGTAGGATACATAAACGTTGAATACACATTGACATCGCGTTATAGAACAAAAATATTTGCTGTGATGTAATGAAAAAAGCCAAAAAACACCAGAATTAACAAAAATTTCGAATCACACAGAGTTACGATTGAGAAAATCTAGTTGGACTATGCGCTAATAATAACGTAACTTCATCTCCACCAAAAAAAAAAGCTCAACTTCAGAGTTAGACTTGTTCATCTCTACGAAGGCGCAACTTTTCACCTAGTCCAATATAGAATCCATTTCTAAAAAACGACTAACAGATTTCTGTCGCCTACAAATACCATCTATAAGTTGAAATGAATGTTACCTTTTAGTGCTTGAATATTCAACTGCATTTCTTGTAATTGATCGATATATTTTGTTTCGTTCATCTTTAGATACTCAAAATCATGTTTAACTTGTTCTTCTCGTTTAACAAGATTTTGATTTTCAATTTCCATTGTATTTAATTTCATTTGAAGCTGATTTTTCTCAGTTAATATGGTACGACAACGTTGTTCGTATAATTTACGTTGAGTTTCAAGCTCAATCTAAATTATCAAAAAATAGAAATAATAAAATATCTATTATTTTATATCTGACCCAAAAAAACTTTTGGACACATAAGAACAAAAATATGACAAGATATGTTTGAAAAAGTAAGTAGAAGATTTCACATTTTCAAAAACATACTTTTAATGTTTCGATTTCACTTTTCATTGTATCATTTAATTCAAGTTGTGCTTTGGTTTCATCTACAGTTATTTTTATGTTTTCCTCACTACTTTTTAGTAAATGTTGCAAGTTGTCACACAATAATTGTTTTTCTTTTGATTGTTGTACTAATTCAGCACATTTAAATTCTAATTGTTGAATATTCGTCTTATACATTTCGTTTTTTTCACTATTAGTTTTATTCTCTAAATTTGATTGCTCAAGTTGAGAATGAATTAATTTAATTTCTTCACAATATTTTCGTTCTATTTCGCGAAGATTTTCTTCTAATTTTGTATTTTCAACTTTTAATGAGGAAAACTAAAACGAAATAAAATAAAAAAGAAGTATTTAACTATAATCAGCAACAAAGACGACTAACTACGAAATAGGAAATAATTAAGCTCTAAGAAACAAAAGTCCAATTTTTTTTCAAACTTGTAGGTTCCAACGTGTCACACTTTTCTATTGCGCAAGGGCTTAGGATCTGAATGGTGTCAAAGATCGATATCGCACTCACATCAATGATTAATATCGGCCTGGGATGCGTTTTGATTCTCAGTCTTAGTAAAGTTTCATCGTTCTAATACCGCCTTTTTTTAGGATAGAGATAGCACGTACTCTACACTTTTTTTTCGTTCTCTTGGACGATTTTATTCAGTTATGTCAACTGAATGAAAATGCGGATTGAAACAATGCGAAATGGCTTAGATTCTCTAACACCTAATATATAGTCGGTAACTTTCGAAAACTAGACAAGATGGCTTTTAAATTTTTGCCAAATAGACTAGAAAGCAAATTAATTTGAGTAGGAGAAAAAAAATAGACAGTCGAATACACAATAGGGCTTTTAAAGGAAATGAATTTAGAAACTGTAAACTTTAGAAAGAGTCTGAAAGATTTTCTATGTTTCAAATGGAGAGTAAACACAATTGTTAAGATATCCATCTCTGTTATGATCTGAAAAAAATTGACATAATTACCTCATTTGTCAATGTTTCGTTATTTGCTCTCATTTCTTTTAATTTTGCTAACATTTTCTGTGATTTCTGTGATATCACGTCATTTTGTGATTTCATTTTTAATAATACATCCTCTAACTCATCAATTTTTGATTTCTGACTTTGAATGAGTTCATCATTATTATTCGACGATTGTTGAAGTGATTGTGTGTGTATACGACGTTCATATTCAATTTCATTCAAATGTAAACGTTGTTGCTGATATTCTTCGTTTAACATACGATATTTTTCATGAATTTGTTGAATAAACTCAATTATGTTTGATTTTGTAATGACAGTTTTCTCTGTCGAATAATTTTCTGCAGTTTTGATCAAATTTGTTTCGAATAGTTGATAATCATTTAGTTCTTGTTCTTGTTTTTGCAATTTTTCAGAAAAATATTTCATTAAAGATTCAATACGATCAATATCAGTATCGAACCCTTTGTACGATTTGTTGTTGTTGTTATAGACGCTTGAAAAATTCTGCAGTATAACATTTAATTTTTCTAAAAATAACCAGAAACATCGATCAATAGTAACGAAGGGAGATTAGGCAGAAGTATTGATTAACTCAGGGTCATACCTATAATAGTCGAAGATTTGCTAAGACATCTGAAAAGTTGACGGACATTTAGATTTTAAGACTTTTGCTAGACTACTCGACTATCAGGCTGTCTAAGCAGTGGCGTCGAGGAGTATTCGTATTGTGTGAGAGTGAACCACGAGATTACATCTTGGCTAATAATCGAAAGTGAACATTTCCTAGATCTCTAAATAGTCGAATACATCAATAAATCTTTTTATACAATACAAAAAAAAGATTAAATCTTTTTAGAAAAGATTTATTTTTTGTTTAAAAGCGTCCGAGACGACTAAAGACTGATACTTATTCGTAAAAAAACGATTCACCGGCAAAAAAATCTGATGTTCTGCTATTAGAAAAATGCTCACTGCGGCTAAGATAGATTTTTTTTCGACTTTATTGTGGAAAGTTGTTGATGAGCGTTTTCGTACTCTCGATCATATTTGCGAATTGGTATTGATCTATTGTCGATAGAAAAATGTCATCGTCCGATTTTTAGAGAAATCAGTTATACGTTTTTGCCGATTGCGAAAAAATGTATGAAGTAATTGCATGTGCATGACTGTTATGGGAGAATAAGTAAATGTAATACATTTTTGCATGTGTTTTATCTATCAGAACAAAACACATGCAAAACAAATGAGAGTAATAAAAGCAATATGAAAATCCCTCCTGTCAACAAGTCTAATAGTTCGTGTCAACTTAGCAGTCTATCAGAATCTTCGAATTCTACACTACTCAGGATCTCGGACAAACAACCGTCTATAGTACGATGTATCAAGAAATTGTAAAAAACGCTTGTTTAAAGCACTTACCTTTCCATATTAAGTATATCTGTTGGTTTTCATGGAACTCTTTCAAAGTGTCTTCCATGTTATCCGTCTTTAGTTGTGTTTTAATGTTGAGAAAAAAGTTTTCATATTTCTTCATATTTTCCATCTTGTCGTAGATTAGATTGTTATCGTTAGTGTTGTTGTTAGATAGTGCTAATGACTCGCATGTTTTTTTTCGAAATTCTTCTAAATTTTTGTTCTGAGTACAAAGAAGCTCCATTTTCACATGGAATTCGTCAAGTTCCTTTTGAGATAATTGCAAACGGTTATCATTTTCAGCTAAATCTTCAAGTTTTTGTAAGATATTTTCATAGTTATCCAAATGAAATTTATCATCAAAAGTTTTTTGGATTGTCAAAAATTGTGTATTCGTTGAAAGTAAATAATCGATTTTATTCAGAAGTGCTTGAGAATCATTTGAAGATAAAATGTCCACAGCGACTGATGATAATTTAGCCGATAATGTTTTCTTGAATTCTTCGTCATGTGAAATACCTCAAAATACACACAGACAATTAAAAAGAATAAAAATGAAACATATATTAGCAAAAGGGTGTCAACTAATCGTAGTTAGCATAGAATCTACGGAATAGGATAGCTTTTCATAATATCTTTTACCGTTAGTATAAACGATCAGAGGTACAGAGTATATCGCTTTTCTCCAACAACTGTTTTTTGGAGAAAACCTTTTATGTTTTAATACAACATGCTGTAATGACCTTAGGGCCGATTACATGTCTTATTAGTTATTTTCTGTCAATAAAACTTAAACCAAAACCTTTTAGAAAAAATTCTTCAAAAAAAATAATTGTAGGAGAAAATAGTCTGACGCTATTGGAAATTTTTTGAAAATTTTTCTCATTGGGAGGAGATTTTCATTCTTACGAATAGATTTTGCATCCAGATGTCCAGATGACCGATGATTCACACATATGGTGAATATAGTTCTCACATTTAAAAAGGATAGATATCTCAATGACAGTGTTAGTATTTCAATTAAACTTCACTCATTTCAATATACTTTGATTTTCTTGTTCATATTGAGCACGTAATTTATCCGTATCGTTCTGTAACACCCTGTGGTTATCAATTAAGCGTAATATATGTTCATCGAGATTTTCGCCTGGTTTCAAATGTAATACATCTTCTAATTTGTCATAACTCTCTTGAAGTTTTTTCATATTCGACACATCATGGGCGAGTTTTCTAATGAAAGATTCAGTGTCTAGATCCTAAATGAAAGACAATAAGATAGAACTTCAAGAGGAAATCAAATGAGACTGCTTTCTATAGTCGGTGACAGGTCACTTTCATCACTTACCTCGCTATGAAAAAGTTGTTTGATCTGGTTAAGGTAACGTATCATTGTATGTTTTTCGTCATTTAAATTATTTACTTTTTCTTTTAATGTGAAAATAAAATCGTTCTCTTTTTCGTCTTCCAGTTGTGTATCAAACAAATCGTAATAAATCTGTCGTAAATTATTTCGATCATTTTTATATGAACGAATATGTTCAAGTATTAAATCGTGTCGTTTTTTAAACGAACCTGTTGTTTCATTTAACGACATTTCCATTAATAAATTATCCTGAAACTGTTCGAGTATTAATAATATATCGTCGATTTCTTGTATGTGATTTTCTTCTGTATCATCTAAAGTAAACAATAACACAATTCAAATGTCATAAGACTATTTATACTTTGCAGTATGTAAAATCTAATCCAAAAAATCATTTTATTACCTAGATCACTAGTGTTATCGTCACTTATCATTCGTTGAATGCGTAAATGAGTTTTATTAAGTACATTGTGTAATTCATCATAACGTGTTTGCAACTGAATAAATTCTTGCTTTGATCCCTCGTATTTTAGAAGATTAAATTCATGTATGTCCAGTTTCTTTCTTAGCTCACTATTTTCTTTTATAATATGCTCCATTTTTTCTGTTATTTTCTTTACTAGATCTTCATTAGAATTTGAATCATCTTCTTCACCGACTAGTTGTTGTAAAGATTTTAAGAAATCACTGAATTCTGCTCTTTGTCTATCATATTCAATTGTATTGGCATTCTAAATATAGATTAAGAAATTCACTTGTATGTTAAACTACATTTTGTCTGTCTGTTTGTTATATCAACCTATATTTCTTAATGTGAGAATGACAAAGCGTACCCTGCTCAAATAAACTAAAATTGTGAACCCTTTACAAGAAATAGTTGACTATTTTTCTTCTAAATGCTGTTCGTAGAGTTAATAGGTGATATACGAGAAAAAACTATACCAACCTACATCAATCGATTTTTGGTCATTTTCGATCGATTCAATATATTTTTTTAGTTGATAAATCTCTTCGATTGAAGTTATTTGTAACTGACTATGTTCGTGTTTCAGCGTTTCAAATTGTTCACTAATCAATTCATTATCAACGATTTTCATTTTTAATTCACTATTTTCTTTCAAAATATTATCAATTTTTTCAGATAAATTTGTCTCATCTACATCATTTCCGATTTGTTGTATTGATTTCAGTAATTCATTGAGTTTGTGAACTATTTTGTCATGTTCAATCTGATTTACTGTCTAAATAGAACAAAAGAAAATATTCAGAAGAAATATTCTAAAGGCGTTCGTTCAAGTACTATTGTTTCTACCAGTGACAGTTATAAGTGCAGTTCATTTTTAATTGGCACTCCATGATCTCATGGAGTACTAGATATATTCGATGATTTTATAGCTGAAGCAAGCTGAAAACCTCAAAAAAAGAGTTGGAATACGAAAATGATGAACGTCCTCACAGTGCAGTCGAAAAAATTAGACATCTTGTCTGGGTTCCAAAGAGGTTTACTAAAAAGATATGTTCACGCTCTTTTGTCACCAGTGTAATAACATTAAAACAGATCGTAAAATGGATTCCAAATAGTCTGTCAGAATTGTCTTCGTATTTCTATATAATGAAAACCCATAATTTGGCTGAAATCTTAAATAAAAGTGGACAGTTTCAAATACCAATGGAATTTGCGTTTTTTTCCATTTTGACACAGTTTTTTTCACGAAAAGCTTGGAATTCTCATGAACTCTCATTATGTTTTTCATCACTTAGACCACAGTGACTGTGACAAAAAAAGCAAAAACGAGTATTTCTTCTCAGTTAGTTTGAAAATCAACAGAGTTCAACGAGTTTCAAACTTATTGGACAAAACTCATTCTTGCGCAGCAACAGTTCTAGTGGACCAAATAGCATGAGAAAAGTGTCCCTTCAGTTTTTCTACTATCAGAAAGTATGGGTAGTATGTATTTGTGAGGCAGAACAAATATCAGGTGATGGGATGAAAAATGTGGTGAGTGTGCGACGATGAGTATAAGTGGAAAACTTATACCCATAACGGTCTCTGCTTTCTATAACGAACCGATATCAGACGATAATTTTTCTTATTTTTGCTTTTTTCTTAAGAAAAGAACAACTGTTTCGTTTTTGTCTCTGCTGCAGACAATTCAGTTATGGCATACTTGACCTCCTTCAAACTTCTGCGGGGTGAAACAACATGCAGCATTTATTTTTAGTCAAACATACATTATTCAGTTTTGTGTCATTTTCGTATGCCTCAATTTGTTTGCTTAATCGATCATTTTCTTCACTTAAACCTGTTCGTAGTTGATCAAAGCGCTCGGTAATTTGTTCATTGGCAATGATTTTCTCATTTAAATCAGTATTTTTATTCACACTATTCTCAACTGCTATCATTAGTTCTTTCAATAAAATTTCTTGTGCTTGTTGCTGTTGTTGTTCATGATTTTGATTTATATCTTCGCTTACTCCAAGTTGTTGCTGTAAAGAATTTAAAAACTCATCCAACTGTTGTTCTCGCATATGCAATCTATCTATTTCGGATGAACTTGAAATCTAAATAGAAGTTTTTCTATTTAGTTAGCCTTTATTTAGAAACTATTCTATAGTCATAGTCTTGGAATGAAAAGTGCAGTCCATTTTTATTACATATCGAATTTACCTTAACCGCTTTTAGATCATTTTCGATCTGAACAATCTCCTTCTTCAATCGATCATTTTCATCGGTTAGATGTGTCTGCACTTGGACATATTTTTGCACACATAATTCATTTTCTTGCATTTTTTCCGTTAATTCATCATGTTTTTTCAAGATAGCCGACATTTTTTCGATTATTATTTGCTTTGTAAGATCATCATCGTTGTTATTATTAATATCATATTCATCTCCGTTTACTATCTGTTGGAGAGATCTCAAGAAATCAGTAAATTCTTGATGTTTTAACAGTAATTTATCTTGTTCATTCACGTTGGTAGTCTTAATAAAAACAAATGAAATATTTACATATCATTATATGGAAGGAAAGCAAATATTATACTCAATTAGATAGTAACTAAAAGTCGTTGAGTAGTATGCTTCTCACATGTTAGTAATAAATTCATTTCGAGAAGGTCTATATCAACCTACATTATTCAATTTAATCTCATTTTCAATTTGTTCAATTTGTCTACTTAATCGATCATTTTCTTTTGATAAATTCGAATATTTTTCCATCAATTGTTCAACAAGATGATCTTCATGTTGGTCTTCATTTTGAAAAAATGTTAAAATTTGTGCATTTTGTTGCTGATATTGAGAATATTGTTTCACTAAATATTTAGCTAAATCTAAATCGGATAAAGTTTTATTATCAAGTGACACGTTTGTTTTCATATAGTTAAAAATGGCTACTTTCTCATCATATTCTTTTAGAAAATGTTCAATAGTCGGTATGAGAAGTTCAGTGTCATTTTCGATTTTGAATAATGTTTGAATATGATTTAATTGTTGATTATCTAATGCTAATGCTTCTTTTAAATGTGTTAACTTATTTATGTTAGCCAAAATTTCATAAAAGTCATTTTCATCAGTTGAATATTGTTCTTTGAAATCAATTTTTGTCAAATCTACGTTTCCATGATAGGCTTGTTTAATCAACGAATGAAACTGGTTTAACTTTTTCTTTTCACTTTCATGAATAGAATATACAATTGACGATGGTGTTGTATAATCAACATTATCATTGACAGTTTTTAATAAAAGTTCTTTCAATTCACGATTGAAACGATGTTCATCAAGTACGGAATTTAGACGAGCAAGAAGAGAATCGTTTGTTATTAATTTGTTATCAATATGAACTGAATCGTCTAAAAAAAAGTAGATGAATCATTAGTAAATTATTGACTTACATAACGAAAACAACATTCGCAGAAAAGTATGTATGTTCTTATTTTTTTTTTAAAAAGGTAGATCAATTACCGATATCATTTAAAATTAGAAAAATTTGCTGTTTAAATATTTCATAATTTTCACAATTTTCACAATAAATATCTTTTTCTTCTGTTTGTGTTTCGTCATCATCTTGTATACTTTGTTGTTGTTGTTTTAGTGTTGCGTCTCCCACATCCGAGGAAGCAGCTGAGGTAATTGAACTAGCATAAAGGCTGTCGCCTCCATTTGATGATATTAATTCACCGTCGATTAACTGAGTTTGTTCAAAGACGTTTTTAGCGTTTTTTATGTGTGTTTTTAATAGTAAAACTAATTTTTCTAACGCTGATATCCGCTCATCTTTTTCCGTTAAAAGTGTCTGGTGCTTTTGATCATAATCTTCTAAATATTGGTCTCTTACATCTAATTCATCGTGTAATTTGGATATTTGTGAACGTTTCTCGTATACTTCGTCAGTGAGCTGTTGATTTAACTGCTCCAAAGTGGTTATACGTAATAGAGATTGATCTAATTCACCATTTAAACGTGAAATGATCCCTTGAGAATTAATTATTTGAGCTTCCAGACCATCAATAGTTCCCATCGTCTTAATTCTAGAAGTTAAAAAGACACACAATATTAAAGTGGAAACAGATCGCTTTCATTGTGTAGAAATTATATATTCAGTAAAAAATAAAAGTTTCCGAATTCTTGTAAAGGCTAGCAATTTTAGCAAAAACTCTTTTTTACTGCTTGAATTCGAAAATAATATCTCTTCGCTAAGGAGTTGCTGATCAGATTCTTTCTTTATCGGCCTCTAAGTTTTGATAGAAAGTTTCCAGCATAAATAAAATACGTTTTGAGAAATCAAAAGCGATTCTAACTTCTCTAGTAGATCTCATTCTTTATACAGTTAACAAAATTGACCAAAGAATATGTCGTCCAAGTAGATTGTGTACTTCTTTTTGCATATGAATACGCAATGAACAATGTGTGGACGATTCCTAGATTATCTTAATGACTGTTAAGTATAGAGAAGTGATAAACCGAGTTATTTAAACTAGTTTAACGAATCGATCGTTCTCACAAGACATAAGATTGAAATCGCTGGGATATAACGAGGTCTAAATATGTATGTGAACGAGGAAAAAGATCAGGTTATTCAAGTATAAAAAAGCTGAAGAAAATTATTAGTGCATCATTATTGTAAAGAAACTAGAGAGTCAGTAATTTGATGACCGTGGACCGATAACCCAAAAATAAAACAGAAGGATGACTGAAGCTCATAACCATATTTTATGGTTTTTCTCCACAAGCCAGTGAAGTAGCCAGGATTTTTTTAAAGGAAGGACCCAACATTTTTTTAGGAAGGATTAGAGTAAAAGAAGACTAAACAAACACATGTCGCTGATAGCTGATATTTTATTCTATTCTTTCCAGTACAAGTTAACTTTCTAAGAGAGGGGCCTGTGCCTCCTAGATCCCTCCCTTGGCTACGCCACTACCACTAACCATTTCTTATTTCTGTTTATTCTACTGTCACTGACTGGAATAACCTTCTGGAACAGTTATTTGTTTTTCATCTTTACCGTTATTCAAAAAATCGTTTTTTTTGTTTAGTTTTTGTAGTTCAGCTTGAGTCCATTGTAATTACAATTTTAACGACTCTCACTTTACATGAAATTAGTTTTCGTCTTAGGAATAGCTTATCCAATATTGAGATCGTTTCATCAATATCCGTAAGTAGCTCTCAAACTGAGGTGACCACTGGAATCGTCGCTTAATCTTCATCAAAGGTTGATTTAATTCTTGATGTTTTATCAAAAATTTTAGGCATCAACTTGAGTCTTCCTTTGGATCTAACTTTATGTTATCTTGACTCCATGGAATATGATTTTAAGTTAAGCGTTGGCTAAAGAGATCTCCAATCAATGGTGAAAAACGACCCATTGTAACAAACTGAACTAAACGTTGACTTGAATCAGTGCTTGAGTTCATGAACTTAAGAATATTGATGAAATGATACGTATCAGTAACAGTTTTTCAATATAACCGTTTGAATGTCCAAATAGATGGAAGTCTCACTCGTTCGCTTAATCGTTTCTGAATAACAATTATTGGCTAAAATCGGCCATCTAAAATTCATCGAACACAAAATAAAATAAAATAACGTATTCAAGCAACATGTGCAAAAATTGATGTTTTGTAACATAAAATTACTACATAGCTAGCAATTATCTGCTTTGGCTACTCCGATATTCATCTGCAGATGTCGCCTCATGGTAATGAAATCATAGACTGTAATCTTATGCTTAGCGAACAATAGAATTTGTTGTTGCAGTATACACTATGACGTTCAGAGGTATGTAGCATCAGTTCTCTAAGTATACTTCTGTGCCGTTTTCTATCGGATAGTCGATATAATGTACCTCGACAGATCACATTATCTCGTCATACAAGTGTCAGTCTTTGTTTTCTCTATTTCATTTCCCCGTTGACGCTATTTGTAGAAAGAAATAATAAAAATAGTATTTTCATTCTCTCACTCACTCTGATATGAATCTGACATTTTGCTATTCACAACTACATACATTGTCAAAGAACGTTAAATTCATTTAACATCACTACAGACAAATAAATTTAATCAGAAAAATGACCACAGCAAAAGCTACTTGGAATGATGTGATAATTGCCGAAACTGACAAGGCTGAAACAGTCGAAGGCAATAAATATTTTCC
Organism: Didymodactylos carnosus; assembly: GCA_905250885.1. Lineage (NCBI taxonomy): Eukaryota > Metazoa > Rotifera > Eurotatoria > Philodinida > Philodinidae > Didymodactylos > Didymodactylos carnosus. The sequence goes on from CAJNOQ010001193.1 coordinate 16,727, forward strand.
ACCTGATTCAATCAAAAAAGAGTATTTCAAAGAGTCAAACCATACTTCACATTGTGGATGGAAAGGTGAATGTAATTACTACACACTTGACGTTAATGGTAAACAAAATGAGAATGCGGCATGGATTTACAGAGAACCGAAATCAGCGGCAAGCAACATAAAAGGTTATGTTGCATTTTGGAAGGGTGTAAAAGTAGAATAATTTTATTACATAAAATGGCAATCTATTCATTATTTATCTATCTAATCTCTAAATTTAGAGATCTACTTCAGATTTTCTTCTTGTGGTATTTGTAAACTTTCATTAGAAATAAAAAAGTAATAAATGTGTACACCAAACAGAAAACACTTCAGCTATATTATTATGGTTTACTAAATAGTATTGAACCAACTGTAATTAAATGACTGATCATCAATATATGTGATACGTGTAATAATAATCAAAACTTATTTAATTGTACGATGTTTTATTTTTTATTGATTTATATTGTTGACCAGTAAGATGAAAAGTGAAAAATAATCTATTGTACACATACACACACACACACAGTAACCACACAAGTTGTACAAAAATATACAAAAAAAAATCTGTTTCTTTATATAGCACCAAGCGGTTAAAAAAGAAACAATACGAATACAGGAAAGAAAGAAATTATTTTAAGAGGATTTATTCGATAATGCATTATTTAGTTCTTTCTGTAATTGCTCTTTTTCATTTGCTACACCTATTAGTTGTAATCTTAATTGTTCCAATTCTTTTTCGAGTGTTTGTATTCTCTGATCAACTGTAACTGATATATTATCAGTATTTACTGCTATTGATGTTGTTTCTTCTCCCTGAGTTTCCGAAAAGGATTTATTTAAATAAGATTTATTTGATAATGGTAGAGTAGTTGTTCGTCCTAAAGATTCATTTGGTCGTTCAAGTAAGGGAATTTCTTCAACAAATTGTAGTTGTGATGATTCATCTTGTTCGTTAAACGTATTACAGCGTGTTGAGTGAATTGTCTGTTTAATATTATCAATTTCTTGTTTTAAACGATATGTTGTACTTAACAATTTGGGAACATCAACAACACGCAAATCTAAACTATCACTTCGTGCAGAGTAATTATGTAAACTAAAATAAGAACAAAAAAGACGGGGAAATTTTTTTAATAATCGTTAAGTACATCTTGGGAGCTGAAATCTTTTTTCCACATCACAATACTACTTTTACCGTTCTCCAACTTCTTTAAACGAATGACTTTTAGAATCATAATATGCTTCTGCAAACACATCATCTGAAACATTTAATGCTGCATATAATCGCTAAAATATGAAGAAAACATTTTATATATATATTGATTTGAACATGTTAAAAGTGTTATAGTTTACTTGACTACAAAACATCCATCCACGCCATTCTTTTTCTCTACAATATGGCACAAAATATTTGAATGTAAACCATTCCAAAAGTAACGTTAATAAACCAATTAATACTCCGCCACCCAATAAAATAAATACACCGACAAAACGTTCAAGAATTAATTTACGATTCTGAAAGAAAATAAAATTGAACTCTGATAAGCATAATATCACATTCAATGTTAACTCACCTTGGAAAATCTTTTGAATTCACAATTTTCATAACCATACCACTCGTCATGTAAACGTTGTATAATTCCTATAATGAAATTGACTATAATCATTTATATGAATAAAAACTATTATTTGTCTTACCTTTATCCATATAACTCAATAGTATATTGGTTATATTATTTTTTAATTCAACATCATATTTTGAAAAGCCTAATGATACACCAAATGCACCAAAGTTATCTCCACTAATTCGAATTGATTTAAGTACATCTCGTGTTGTATAATAACGAGCAATTGAATGATCCATCAACATGAATGTTATTGTTTTATTTCTATATATTGTCAAACAAAATGAAATAGTAGTAATGATACGTTGTAGCACAGACACTTACTTTAATGAATCGATACCAACTGAATAATTTTTAACATAGTGAACATTTTGATATAAAGAGGTAGAATAATATTTTTTCAAATATTCTTCATCACTTGTATTGGCAACAACACCCAGAGTACAACTATGTAATTTACGGCAAGTATCCTAGTAATATAAAATCATCATTACCAAGCAAAAAATCATAAACAGAGAGGCAAAGAGGATCGAAAGATTTTTTTCATATAATCAAAGAAAAAATATTTGTAACTCATCTTTTAGAATACATAGTCTTAGTTATACATAGTCTATTCGTCTCTCATTGTTCTTACTATAATTCCTTGAACATCGCTTGCTAGTTGTACATCACCTAATTCGACCATAAATGCAGCCAGTTTAGCAGTATAAATGGCAATAAATACAATACCAAAACCGCCCCAAACCTGAAAGAAAAAAAATGCTAACTATAGTGTAGTATAAGAATTGTAGTGGAACATTTTTTACATTTCCTAAAAATCGATTTGACCAACATTTCGGTGATTTTGTTTTGAATGTATGTGAGAAAATAATTGACCAACTCAACGTTAACGCTGATGCTAAACTAAATACTTTTTGTCGTCGTCGTCCCTTCGGAGTTAAACTATAAAAAAAGGAAAAATACATTAAATGTTTTGACATAAGTTGGCTTGGAAAATGTTCAAAAATGGAATGAATAAATCAAACTACAATTTACAACCATACGTTTCGAGAGCCAAAGAGATGAAAGTATGTTTTATTGACTAGAATTATATAAAAAAATGTTTTTGTTTTTTTTAAATTTTCTCATGGCTATATCTTTGTTGTAATAATAACTAATTTAATTGTATTATTTTACATTTTATTTTGTCATTTTTTTTCAACGTTAATTTATTATCAGTTCAGTATCAGAATACAATCTAACTATTTTAGCATCCTTTTCTCTTTATAGTAGTTTGTCATTTATTTTACTTCAAGGTATATCAAAAAGTAAATTATTCATCGTTTAAATAATAAACGAAAAATTACTAGAAAATTGCAATAGATAAACTTATTGACAATGTTGTTCTTAACTCAAGAAAATATCATTTTCTCTTATTAACCGATAGGAGAGAAGTAACCATTGAACATTCGGTCAAAGTTAAAAGACGATGAAGAGTACTCTTAACAAAATATACTATTATAATGTTTGAAAAACGATTTATAATCTTAAAAATAATTGGACGCTGTTGATCAAAGTGATATGAATAATTTATATTAAAATTTAAGTTGTAAAAAATATATTTACTCATTGTCTAGAATTTAATAAACAAACTATCCAAACTATTTGGATGATAATAATAAAGAAGTAATAGTGAGTGAATAATTATTAATTTTTTACGAAGGATATTAATAGTTATGTTCATGTGGTTAAATATAAGATACATAGGCTTGTCATTTTATTAGAACATTATTATAATAGAAGATTTCAATGTGAAGAAACATAAAAGCAATATTATTACATGTAAAGATAGATTGTTAAGTTGAGGTGTTTGATGGTTAATGCAAAGATGTTTTAACACTTATACACACTTTTTTAGAGGAGAGGAAAAGAAGTTAGAAGTATAGAGTATGACTTTTAAAAAAAGAAGTGAGACATAGACAAGCCAAACTGACATGTGATTCTACTGAAATAAAGATATCATATTTCTGCTATTCAACCGTAATGAGGGAAAAAAAAGGACGTGATTTATTATCTTCTTTTATGAAAAGCATCTCATTAATTTTTTTACGAAAAAAAAAAAAATGCCCGTTAGTACAAATATTTTCGCTATATCCGGTAACGAAGATGACAATAATAATTGTTTAATCATCATGATTAACAGTAGAACACGAAAGAAAATTCTTTGATTTGTAAATTGTTTGTGAGAAAACTTTATAGAAAAATTTGATCATAATAAATGTAGTCTAGTTGTAATTACAATGAATAACAACAAAACTTTATGCTTATGGAAGATCAGTATTTTAATCAATTTAATAATATTTCGAGAAACTTTTGACCTAAAGTAAACATCTATTTTACAAATATCCTATCACGGATCAATAAATTGGCTCCTAGTATTATCTAGATTAATGGAATGATAACACAATTTATAATAAATTCTACCACGAACATGTTGTGAAGAAGAAGAAGAAGAAGAAAAAAGATCATTGAAACAAAATTAAACGTATAAAATTATACTATTTATCTTATGTAAACTTGATCAGTGTAGTATTAATAATTTAGAGATAGAATACAACACTAGTATAATTATCGTAGATAGTTATTATCTTTAAAATTATTTGAAAGACGAAATAACAGCATCATCAAATGATAAGAAAATTTTTTTATCAATATTTGACAATTGTTGAAGAGAAAAAATTTGATAAATTATCAATAGTAAGTAATGATAACTGAAATTCTTATTATGAATTTATGATGAATATTTAGTTAGAAATTAATCTTTAACATTGACATATTTAATCATTTCTATTTATTTAACTGATCTCATAAATATTTTTTTTTAATATAAATTATTAAGGATGTGAATTTTAGATAAACTTGTCAAAGTAGAAATTATGCATCGAATCAATAATCTTCTAATTGAGAATGTTGACAAATCGCATTTTTTAATGTATTTTAAGAGTAAATAAGTCAATTGTTATACTATTAAAAAGAAAATCAATATACAATAATAACAAATAGTCAACTGGTGTCAAGTAAACGTTAAGAAAACTATCAAATTTAATAGTTTATAGTCAAACTTTGAATTGAATAAGAAAATACTGTGAATATTTGATGTTTTTTGCGTCAGAAATATTTTGAATAACTTACCCATATGGACTATGCCATTCAAAAAATGTTTCAAATAGTGCAGTTGCATTTAAAATTATGAATATGACCAACCATGTGTCCCAACTAAACGGTTGTAAAAAAGCGCCTAATGATGGATCAGATGGTTGACGTGCAGTAAGAATAACATATGAACTATGATAAAATGGATAAGTTAAATCAATATTTCGTTTGAAATAATATTCATAAGGTATAGGTGATATTGATAGATGAGCACGACGATTTTCTAATGATTCAATTAGTGCTAACCATTTTCCTGGTACATCGGAAAATACAAATAGACGTATGGTTTTTAAACCAATTGTTGAATCTGCCATTCTCAATAATAAATTTACACTAATTCCATAACAACATCGTGGTGGTTTTGTCATATTTGACTGAAAATAGAGCATATCTATGGGTGTATTGTTTATCGGTGGATCAATTTGATAACATGGTACACCATAATTACAATGAAATTCACTACTAATTTCAGTTTCACTAACGAATAGATAGGGTGGTTCAACGACGCCTACAATTGTTGGATGTGTCAACATCGCATTGATACGCACATATTTGCAATCGATAGTTGGATCTGGAAATGTTTTGCCAAATGCTTGATGAAATGGTGTTAAATCAAGTGTCATTTTATTTGTTATTGTAGATGAACTTGGCGGACAAGAAAATACTTTGGCAGGATTTTGATTGTTTGTCCAAAATGTCCATGTTATCATTCCTAAACAGTTGAAACAAAATGACATAGATACAGTTCTATATGTTGAAAAATCCATACCTTGACAAGAATATTCTTGATGAATCTAAAACATAGACAATAGACAATGCTTTTTAAAATATATAAAAGTGTTAAATTTACCATAAAAATTGTCGGAATACGCCATGCCAATGTTCGTTCATTAAATATTAATGGATCTACTCCTGAAGCAATACGTATGTCACAACTCCATGTAGTATATTCGGAAAAGTACCTTAAATAAAATAAAAAATATTAGTGATGAATTTTAAAGTTAGAACATAGTTTTTTATCGCTATCCTCTAATACTCTAGGTAATCTATGTCAATATTTTAACTACCATTTAAAAATTATAATGAATTTTTCAAAGAAAGAAAATAATCTTATGACTCTATTTTCATACTTAATAAAATTTTTTGTTCGATTTATTTGTGCAAGTGTATTTCTCGTATCATCACATTTTAATGCACCCATATAACTATCATGTGATGAATCTAATCTCATATAAGTTCGAATAATAGCATTAAATAAAATTTTAAGTGCTGAACTTGAAAATGATGTTAATGTTCGTCGTCGATCTTCACTTGCTGTAAATACTTTTGGATGATAATATCGAATAATAGGTGAATCACCGAGACGTGTAGAAAACCACCATGATGTTCGATTTAATAATGGTGATTGAATTTCTTTTGCTAATCTTAAAAATTGTATTTCACGATCTGTAGACATAATACAAAATATTAAATCAACATCTAATTGAGATAAATCATAAAATATTTTTCGTATATATGAACGTTTTACTTCTTGCCATAATGAAATTTTTGGTAATTGTGCTTTATAAATAATATGTTGTTTAGCCATTGTCAAATATTGTAAACGATATTCATTCATATCCGATGATATTTCATAAATTAAAGCTAAAAATAGAAAATTTAATCAATATAAATAATTATGACATTAAAATAAATATAAATATTTACCTATTCTAGTATAAACACTACGTGTTTCAAGTGTTCTGGCTACTGATTTTGCTTCTTCAGTTGCATCAGGCATTAATTTAAATAAATATGGATTTTTCTAAATAAAAAATAAAATAGTATCATTTATATTTTTTAATTTTATTATATAACAACCTATTTAGAATTTTACATACCTCTTTTCCATGTACAATTGCATATCTATTGTTAATAACAACGGTGGGTATCTCAAGTGTTCTCGATAATAATTCAATTTCTTTCGTATAAAAATCAGCAATAATAATTGTATCACGTCTATTATTTAATTGTTGATCTTTTAATAATGAACATAATTTTAAAGATAATAATGATGTTGACTGATTATATATAACAACGGATAGATCAATTAAATTTGTCTCAGTTAAATTTAATACATTTGTTTTTAATGATGTTTCAGTAATATTAATATCATATGCTCGAAAATAAATAATACGTAATTTATAACGATAATATGGATGTGATGAACGTATTTGACGATGAAATTTAAATGATTCAATTAGTGAAGGTGATGATGTAGAGGAAATTGTTGTGAATAAACACATTATGAAAATGTAGAAAAAAAGAGAATTAAATTTAATACGATGAATTGGACAATGAAATATGAATTGAAAAATTAATTTTTGTATAATATCGACATAGTCGTACATAATCGTTTGAAAATAAACGACGTTCGTTTTAGAACGTAATTGTTGACGTTCGTCATCGATATGGGTTGATATGATTAATCACTAGTTTTTTTTGTTTTTATTTCGTTTTTCGCGTTTATTTATTTATTTTTTGTCGTTTAAACAAAAATGATAGATAAATGAAATAGTTGATAATAAATCAACTGAATATAATCATTTACATTATGATATTTATAATGTGAACTAAAACAAATGACAAAAAGTAAATTAGGTAAAACTAAATAGTTAAATTAGTTAAAACACTTATAACAGACAGTGAATTCTTCTTATTTATTTATTTTTTTTTTCTTCTTCTAATCTATTCGCACTCATATTCCCTTCTTTTTTTTTTTGTGGACATGTATCGAAGACAACTCGGCAGTAGTAATGTTTTCTAAAAAAAATTCAATCTTGTCGAATGAACTAAGAAAAGAGAGAGAGAGAGAGAGAGAGAGAGAGAGAAATCTCAATGTTACATATTGATAATACTAATAAAACATTCGATTTTTTTTCTTCTCATAGTCTATGTGTTTTGGTTTGATCAGTACAAATTATCCTTTCAGTTTCTATTGAGAAAAAAAAAGTTTTCCTTTAGAAAAGTATGGAAATATATATATATATATGTAGAGACGAAGAGAGAGAAAACTATCAATGTCATACAAATAGTATAAAATTCAAAAATGTTCTAATATTTTTCCTTTTTTCTCATTTTCCGATTTCTTGTTCTTTCTCTACTCTTGTTACTAATTTAATGACAAAAACACATTTTTAATTGTTCATTTTATTATACTTGTATAATTCAAAACCAGAAGATAGAAAAAAAAGAAAAAGAAGAAACTACATAACATATATCCTACGAAGTGATTGTATGCGTTTTGTTCTTCTTCATTTCTTTCATGTCGATTATATTACGCATGTTTGCCTTTTATTCAAATCACCGAGAAAAAAGAAGAAGAAGAAGATATGATGCGCACTCTCTCTATTTCTCGCTCTCTCGTTAGATTATATTGAATAGAAATATTAAATTTAATCATTCTACCATCGTTTCAATGTAACAAACAATAATTTTCAATAAATCTTTCGTACAGTTTTTGATTATTTAAAAACTGTATTTTATTTATTTATTTTTTTGAAATTAATTATTATAGAAAATAGTTGTATTATATTTTTAATATTTGTACACAATATCGATAGAATTTTACTCTTGAGTATAGAATGAGAAATATATAAAAATAATATTATTGAACAGAGTGTCAATTGATAGACATTGAAAAAGAAAGAATTATTGTATAAGAAAAAGAAATATTTCTATATTATTAACGATTGATAAATATGATGTAATAATCTGATATACATGTTAGATTTGACATTATAAAAAAATTTGATCTGATCATTGACTGATGATAGACTAATTAACTATAATGGAAATTTAACTATCAATAGATAATATTTTAAAATAAAAATCTGAAAATAATAAATATAAGTGAATTTTATTTTATATTTATAATTACGTTTTGTTTTCTCTTCAACATTTCAAACATTGCATGATTAATTTGACTATTCGAAGTCGAAAGATTTCTTCAATCATAACATCTTCTTTTCTTTTTTTTTTTTACGAATCTATCGTATTTCGTGTTCATGTAACGGATCGATATGTGTGTATAACAGGATAAGAAGAACACACAAGACAAGGAGAAAAAAAAGAAAAATCAGAGTCATCGGTTCTAATCAAATTTTGTTCAAAAAAAGAAAATCATTCATCTATAAACAACTTTGACAACAAATCTTCTTTCTAAACTTTCTTTTTTTTTTTTTGTGTGTGTCTCTTGGATTTTCTTTTTTTCAGTTCGGATAACACGCTAAGAGTATATAGATAGTTTATAAATATCATCTTAAGAAGCCAACAAAGAGGAAAAAAATCGCTTTTTTATGCATGTTTAATAAAAATAAAGATTTTCTCTTAAAACTGTCAAATAGTACTAATCTTTTCGATGATTTTGATTGTTCTAAAATTTCAGCATAAATAATGGAGAAAAACAAGAGAGAATCTCTTAATGATTGATGATTTCAAAGTTATACATTACCATGCATTTCCTGCCTATATTCCCATTTTATTATTGTAAAAAAAGGAATCTAAGGTTCAACTATTCAACCTCAAGAATAATAGATGTGTCATTGAATGTCGAACATAATTTTTTTTTCTTTGTTCAAGTTTCCTAATTGAATCAAAATTCGTAAAGATATCCTGAAAAAGCTTTCATAATGATTTTTGACACGCATACTTGTTACAGTACACTCAATCTATTTTCACTAAAAATGTTATGCTATAAAATATACTTACTCTATATCGAATATAGACAGATCGTCAAAAATTTTCTCTATTTCTTTCCTTACATACCTTGAGCAAAAAGTAATTTTGTCTCTTTTTCCGATTTTTTTTTTCTCACATCAAAAACGACAATAAACCTCTAATTACTACTTGATGACAATGAAAAATGTTAATCTCACATAAATATATACGCTCAAATGGTTTATAATCAAACTGCAATGAAATATTATTATAGATTGATAACATTCTAATATTGCATGAATTTGCCCTATTCAGAGAACTGAAAGAACGAATTATCTCTTCCTACCCATGTAACAATTTCTAATCTAAAACAAAACGTATTTACAAATGGCGTTCATAAATGCAAGTCAAACACGTTTAAACGGCTTATAAATGAAACATTTGCGGGATTCAAACGCGTTTTTTTTCACTTATACACAAACATCTTTATCTGGTCAATAGCGTTCAAACGCATTTTGTTGATCGGCAAAAGCTTAAAAACGATCTAGAAATGAAATATTTGAAACGTTTAAACGCATTTATCAAAATTTCCCCCAAAAAATCAAACCGAAGGTTCTGTGCCATTATAGTTATTATGTGTAGTTCGTCCGATGTAAGTCTATTTTAGTTACCATTATCTTTACAGTAACTGTAACCGTTGATCGGTTACCGTTCCTAGTAACGGTAATGGATAAGCAGTTACCGTTTAAGTAACGGTAACTGTTCAGTATATCTTTCAAGTGTCAAATCTCTGAATATATCTAGGTACCCAGGGTAAGGGTGAGATGGGGGTGAGGGTTCGTAGCCNCAGTTACCGTTACCAGGAACGGTAACTTTTCAGCAGTTACCGTTATCGAGTAACGGTGGTAACGATAACTGTCACTGCCCTAGTTCATCCCCTTCAAGACATCTCTTATCCTTCTCTCCGGAAGTAACAGAACAATTATCATTTACGAAAAGATGGAGTCGAACATGATATCTAAAGAACAGAGAGCGAAATACGTACCATTGAGCTATTGGGTGCTTGACGAAGGTCAATGTATCTTTCTGTCATATTGTATGCTATGTGAGGTTGTTTGACACGGAGAATAAACAAATAAACAAACATCTACATCTTTAATGAAATATCAATTTTTTTGTTTCTGTTTTTTAGTCGTATGTATAGAAGAGCATAGAATGCTAGTGTACAACAGTGAATTATCAATCAAATCCTCAAACAACTTTAGACTATTAAACATTTGAAGTGAGTCGAGCTGTTCCGTAATATAAATGGTTTCGAACGATGTTCAAACCTTTTTTCAAAACCGCATTCAACTGTCTGTTTAAATCAGAACGTCTTCAAACGCGTTCAACAATTCGAACGCGTTCGAGGTATTAAATATCTTCGACGTTTAAACCCGTTTAATAATCAAACACTTGAAAAAAACGTACGAACGCTCGTCACACATAAATGCAGATTTTTACGAAATATATTTAAACGTAGATTTAAATGCAAACGAACGCGTTTAAAAGCGTTTTTTTCAAATGCAAACGGGATACATGAGATATATCAGAAAAGTTTGCTTTCTACCTTACTATCAATAGAAATGAAAAGAAGATAGATAAAATAAAAGTTTGGTTTCAAATGTAACTTTAATACTATTAATTTCTTATTAATTTGTCTAAATATTCGGGATTTATTCACCTTTTAATGATGTTGAAAAGGGATGTCTCGAAAAATGTTAGGAAATGTTGATAATAGCTGAGAAAATTTATTTTTTGCATTAAAGTACAATTACACATTCATTTAAATAAATATAACTCATTTTCTTCTTGTTATTCTATTTACGGTAAAGATTTAATCGACCAGAAGTTTTTCTTGTTCATCTCTTTGATGATGTTATACTTACTCTTTCTATGTTTTTTTTCTATGAGCAAATAATAAATTAAGGTAATAATAATAGAAAATGACTGTTTTAAATTATTTGTTTAAATTAATATAGCAGAAGAAATAAAAAAGAAAATGTCTATATATACTATAGTCATTTGAAAAGTAAACGAGAAAGAGAGAGATAGAAAACATTTCTATTTTAACATATAAATTCTCAACATCTCCTTTTTTTTATCGCGCTATGCTATTTCCTCCCTCTTTTGCCCTGATGGATTCCAATTTGTTCTATTTGAAAAATAATTATTTGGGAAGAAATATATTATTTACCTTTGACTACTTCTGAGACGTCGATGACATCTTCCGAGATGATTTTTCTTTAATTGTTCGATGCCATGAAACTATTGTTAAAAGAGAGAAACAGATAATTGAAGAAAGAAACTCCACCACACACCGGTAGACAATTCATCAAATTCTTTTCTCTTTCATCAATGTCGATTTCTTTTGTTGTAAAAAAATCATCATCATCATTATTTTCCGTTTCTTTTTTTTTTTTCCTTGTAGTAATATATTCTATCTATATTTGTCGGATACAATTCATATAAGAGAAAAAAAAATAATCATCTTTTTCTTTTTTTTTTTTTCACTGAAGTTGAAGATTAATAGCGGAACTAATTTTTGTTTATTGATTAGAAGTTTGGAAAAAAACATGTTTTGAAAATATAGATAGTTGAGTTCTATGCTATTTATACTACTACGAAAGAGAAATGAGTAACCATTGTTGTAAAATGTAACAGACTTCAGGGTACTCCTCAACATCTATACATGCGTGAAAAGCAAAAAAAAAAGAAGAATATAGTTGTCAAATGACGTTTTTATTATTATTAAGTACCTTTCAAAGTTTAGTTGCTCTATGTTGAATAATTTTTATATTTTTATACAATATATAGTTGAGGCAATTATCATGAAAATCTAACTTGAAACAAATATCGCTTAAAAAATAAAATGAACTTATGCTTTTTCATCACTTACTACTATTAGTTTATAGTATCCTATATTCAAGTATTAAAGTGTAATACCTATTAGTTAAAAACAAAAGAACAGATAAACTATAGAAACTAATTCTTGTTCTAACTATTTTTTAATGCGCTTGAGTTATTTCTATAATATTTTATTGTACGAATATGTAACAAGTGTAAATTTTATTTTAGCAAATTTACTTAGACATTTGTTTGGTCAATAAATTTAGTTACAAAACTTTAGATAATTGAATAGTCGCTAATTGGAAAAGCAAAATTTTAAGGGAGAAATACATTTTCTAAAATTGTCATTTCAAAATGAAACTATAAAAAATACATTTCTATTCTTATTGTTTATTTTAATGTGTAAACAAATGTTATTATGAATTATTAAAAATTTTCTAAAAAAAAAAAAAATAGTAACTATTAGAATATAACAGATAAATTGTAAAAATAAATGTATAATTAATAGATGAATTACATATAGGAAAAGAAGAAAAATAGTAAAAATTTAGTCACTCAATCAGTAACGGCAATCATTTCATTTTTATATTCTTATTATTAGATTAACACACAATGTACATCGAGACGATCTGACCTCATTTTGTAAAGTCATGGCTTATTAAAACAAAATTGTCTTTCATTTAGTAAAGAGAACTAATTCATTTTTAAATTTAAAAGACAAATTTATAAAATGGAATATATTTAACTGACAGAATTAAAATGATTCTTTTATAAAAATTGACTGATTTGTCAGTTATATTTCTTCTTTTTTTTTTTTTTGTTTTTGAGACAAAATTTATTCTACCATTTATCAACACATATGTATCACATCAATTTTACTTCGAAAAAAAAGACAAATGTGTCGAAATATACTGATTTAATTATAATGGTTGAATAGCTGAAAAAACATTAATACTATAGCACATGGAATATTTTTCATAGGATAAATTTACAAAATGCATCCGTTATACTTGTTTTTTTTGTGTCTTTTTTTTATTTTTATTTTCCTTGCTATCAGTAATAAATCGGATTTTGATGGACGATGTATAGAAATAAATGATGATGATAGAATAATAATAACAACACCATCACAATTCTTAGTATATAGAAAACAAGTTTATTTGCATATTTCTTTTGTTCGTTTCCTGATGAATGCAATAAACCGCAAAGAATATGTTTTTTGTTTCTTATAGAATCATCTCTTCTTCTTTTTTCTTGTGACATATTGATATTCAAATAACGTTTATCGTTCTGTCTAACAAATTTCTTTTATTTTTATAGCTTGTCATTCTTCTTTTTCGGAAAATCTTACCATAAAAAATGTCAAGAATCAAATTTGAAACGAACATAGTGATCTTGAATATAACTAGATAATGATCGGATGTCCGTTTCATAAAACAACAACAACAACAGCTCTCTATCTCTTTTTCGTTTATAATATACTTAAGTAAAAATATTTTCTGATTTGTATATATGAACTAGAAAATTTTGTCAATAGTTCACTAGCTTGAATAAAAAATATATATATTCTATTTCCAGGTATAAGAAAGTATAAAATTCTTGAGAAGGCAATAACAACAACCATATGTATACATATTTCCTCTTTTCTTTTCTTTTTTTTTTAATGTGCTACTCAACTAGTACTATTATTACTAATTCAAATGAATGTTCACATTTTTCTTTTGTGTTTAGAAAAAAAAACTGCGATTTGTTTTCTCTTGGGTATTGTTCATTACACCGAAAGGGGGAAAAAAAGAGAGAAAAAAACCAAGATGATAAAATTTGATGTTGTGCTATTGGGACATATCTCTTTTCACAACGATTGATTACTGTAATTGATTTACTATTTTTTTAACACTAGACTTTTTTTTATTAAGATAGAAAAGAGAAAATGGCTTATAAAACAATTTTTAGACGAGAACTCTCAAGAGACATGCACAAATACGATTAACGCATCTTCTTACAACTAAGTCTATAAGCTTTTCAACGCTAGGATTTGAGGTTATAATCAGTATCTTCATAGTTCATCATAACGATTTAATCAACAATCTGATGTAGAATACTAACAATTGGTTTCTAAATACATCGAACAACCGGATCTCATATCTATCATTCAATTATTTGGTAATTCCGAAAAGTATCGCCATACATAATACACAAAACAAACAAAAATAAATCTAGACAAGCACTTCAGTTAGTTTTTTTTCCTGTGTTGTCGTTCTTTTCATTTAGACTGATCACATCTTGCTTTCAGATTATCTTTAGTCAGAACCACCGTAGGACTCTTAAAACAGAGAAGACAGGTCAAAATTTTGGAGTAAGGTTTACTTTTGTCAAGTGTCAAAGTTGATTATTTACTTAACATAAATGTAGACCGTTGTTACACAAATTAATAAAATAAGTAAACTTTTGAAAACGATATTTCAGAGATTATTCATACGTCGAGAGTAAACACACTATTCCAGACAGTGCTATATTTTCTTATTCTCAGGGTTCATATCTTTTCTTCCCACTCGAAAAATTGTTAGAAACGAGTTTTTTCAGAACCCATTAGTGAACGATCGTTAAACGAGTATTTTAAACGCGTTTTTTGTCATTCAAAACTTTAGAATAACGCGTTCTTCGACAACGTGTTTGTTAACGATCGTTGAATTAACCGTTTTCTGGCGTTTTTGCTGAACGCGTTTCTAACCACGTTAAAAGGATCGTTGAAACGCGTTTATTTTATATAAAAACGTGTTGTTTCTAAACGCGTTTAGAAAAAGAAAAAAATTCGAAGTTATATCATTTTAAGGTCGTTAGAAAACGCGTTTAACAAAAACGCCAGAAAACGGTTAATTCAACGATCGTTAACAAACACGTTGTCGAAGAACGCGTTATTCTAAAGTTTTGAATGACAAAAAACGCGTTTAAAATGCTGGTTTAACGATCGTTCACTAATGCGTTCTGAAAAAACGCATTTTTCGTGGCGTCTCTAACGATTTTTCTTGAAAATGAAATTTTTCATTTTGAACTGCGAAATACTCATTCTACTGCTCTCCATTAGTTTGTTGTCAGCTAATGTAATGTCCAGAGGATATGACCGAATGGAAAAAGTAGAAGAATAGTGGGACAAAAGTCAAGGGTTCAAATCTCTGTATCTTCTCTCTGTTTTTATTTTGAATCATTTCAAAACGCGTTAATTAGCGTTTTCATTGTCGTTCGCATTCATCGAAAAAATGCGTTCTCTAACGCATTGTGAAATTCCAAAAACCGCAGTTTCAAACAACTTTTAACTTAGGCTGAAACCTGTGTACGGCAGCGTTATTAACGGTCTCTTAGAGCCGTTTCTTAAAGGTAATTAAAATTTCTCTGAGATATCACATGCGCAACAATTGATACCAAGCGGAAGCACTGTTTGTCTACTTTATCAGTATGTGCCTTATTTGGTCTTCTTCAACGACTGGTAAAATGTAAAATAATACAAAAATACACGACAAAACATCATGTTATTCATGCAATGTCAATGCATAAGTGCGCATAAATTTTTTTCAGTTTTATTCTTTCAATTTGATAGAGTCTACGTATCTTTATCTTCCACGAATGCGCAAAAAACCGCTAGTCTTCCTGTGGTCTATCGAAGAGTCTGGAAAATCTTGAGTTTTTATTTGATAAGAAGTGTTGTTTTCAAGGCACATATCATAGTCGTGATTAGTTCCTCAAACTGCATTCGAACATAGATAACTCAGCATTCTAAAGAAAGTCACACCATTTAAAATTTTTTGTCAGGGTCCTCGGTGTGGAATATCGATTTAAAAAGAAATTTTCAGAAGTCTTTTTCGATAATTAAATAACTTAAGCTGTTTAGCGTCATATTTGAAGAGTTTTAGTGACAGGAAATGAGATTGATCGTGGTTTGAGCTATTAGTTTATTGAACGATTGTGTCTGATAGGATCCGGCCGCTATAATGTAACACTACTATATCGTTGTTCGCTCAAGTTTCAGTGAAAATTGGATCCGCAGAGAATTACAGAAAATATGAATAGTTTCTCATTTCTGCCTATGATAATCCCACTTGCAGCAATTAGTGCTACAACCGTTGTCTATTAACGAAGTTCTTATTTCATGATTTTTCTGCTGGTTCTTGCTTCTTTTAAGAGAAAACGAAAGCTTAATATTCAACTTTTGATTAGTCACCCGCACTACAACTTCTATATTTTACTATTGACAATGCAGAACATGAAGTTTCAGGGAGCATGAGGTTGTTGATAAACAAGGCGGTGAAGATTGATCAAGGGATTCTTAGCTTCCGATGCTGAAAGCACATCTTCAAGAGTGTCGCGTGATCGAGAACGACAACAGGATCAATGACGTAAACGAGATTATTCACCATCAAGTTGTAAAAAGGTGAAAAACATAAGAAATCTTAATCATCATCTGCTTCAAGTTCGTCCCCATCATCAAATTTGTCGACTTCTTCCGAATCGATAGCCTTACCTAACTCAAATGATAGTGACAAAAAATTCTTCGACCCAACGTCAAAGAAACATAATCGTGCATTACTAACAGAAATACAAAATTTCACCAACAAACATTTACGCTGATTCACAAGGGTGATGTTTTAAAAACTAAAATATTAGAACAACGACAATTCAATGTATTTCGGCACCCGTATTAAATGCTACAATGTTAGAAATGTTTCCCGACAAGTCATTCGCGGTGAGAAACGATAAAACACTAAAAGCACTTCAACAGTATACGTCGAATACATTAGTACCATTGGCGTTGATGTGGGCAAAAATACAGTCAGGATTAAAATCGAAAAAACGGCTACGTCCAAAGAAGCTTCGCAAATATATTGAACAGGCAATTATTAGGTTAGACCAGGCAGACGCACACTTTCCGAAAGAGCGTCCACGTGGACAATTCCATTCGACTCGATCTTGCCCAGTTCGTTGATTTCGGCGTCCTGACGGAATCTACCGGATCCGACACTAGAACATGCCAGAAGTTGTCGAAATTCAGTAAATTTCGCAGCAGCCATGCCGGATTATGCCGGAAATCCGTGTCGGAAGATGTCGAAAAAGATCCGAGCGGATCCTTCGAGTTTCAGACATCGAATTTCGCTCGATTTGGCAGCATGTGATCAGTTTTCAGGTCTTTTAAGGCTAAAAGTAGTCTTAAATCTTTTCTTTCATTTTTTAGTGGTTTTTCTCTCTATGCATTCGACAGAGTAAAAGGGCTCACTAGCTAGGACGTGTACAACAGGTCCGTTGAACAGTGTGAGTGATGACTCACACTGTTAAGAATTTGAGAAGAACAACTTCTTATTTTTCATTTTCTGTAGTGTCGTATTGAAGTGCTCCTGTCGTGAAATAAAACGGTGAATATATTAAGCGCACAGGAAAGGAAGAAAAAAATAAAGTGCCAATCACAAGATCCGTCAATTTCCGGTTACCGGAAATTAACGGATCCGACTGGTTCCGAATATCGGATCCGATCTCCGGATCCTCCAGGAATAAAATATCGGAACGCAAAGGAATTGAGCAGATTCGGAT
>CAJNOQ010001194.1:0-34719 GCA_905250885.1 Didymodactylos carnosus
CCCGGCATTCGCTCCCGGCCGGGATGCTCAATCAAAAAAGCTATTTTAAAAAAAGGCGATAAATTTCCCCAAAATAACCTTTTTTTTGAGGAGGGGGGGGGGCCTTAAATCTGATGAATCTTAATGGCTCGACTAATTACGGATTAATTACACTATTTCCCCAATATTGGCTAAAATTTTTGAATAATTAATTCATAATAAAGTTAGAAGCATATTTGGTTGGTAAAAACATAATTAATTAATAAAGATAGATCGGGTTTCAGATTTAAGAATTCGTGTATAAATGAATTTCTATCTATCGTACGTCATAGTTATTTTGTATCTAATTAGAAAAATATTTTTTATTTAGCTATTCTGTCTCTATACAATTCTTCTCATAAACGTATACAGTGAAAAAGAAAGCGTAGAAATTCTACTGCGTTTTTTTTCACGATTTCTCAATGCCTGTTGTCTATTCGTTTTTTTTTTGTACCGATATTCTTCAGATTATTAACAGTTCACGGTTTATTTTCCACATTTGTCTTTACATGGTCTTTCATTCACGCTTTTTTGTGAACGGATTTATGTATGTTCATATAAAAATTTTGATAGAGAAAAATGTGTACATATGTGTGTGCTGTCTTATATCTCTAATCAGACTAATCAATTTACAAAACTTTTTTCACCTTATCAAGGGAGCTATACAAACACCACTATGATATTGTGAAACAGAAATACTAATTAATAATATCATAACAGTAAAGGTCTTAATAAGAGCGATATTAAACTCCCTACTTATTACAATAATTATTTTTGGTTCAAAATACTATCAACGATTATTTATTATTTATATGATTAATGGGTTTATAATTTTTTTTCTACCGATCATACAATATTATTCACACTTTGCATAATATAATAGATAAAAATATTACAAGAGAAGGTCTATGAAAAGAATAACTGAGTAATAATAATTTTCATAGTTTTTTTTTCGATTTTTGTCTTTTACTATGCAAAATGTCAGTAGAATCACGAACATGTCTTTTACTTCACTTTTCAAATATTATCTGAAACATTAGTATGTGACAATTATAAGCGCAGGTAAGCATACTCATTTAGCAACATAAATTAACATCCCCGTGAATGTATTTAATTAACATATTCTTATTTCTTTTCTCATTTTGTTCTTCTGCCTGTTAAAAAGAAAAAAGATTGTACTAGAAGCCAACTATGCTGCGCAGATATCAGAAAGACGATCAAACGGTACATTTTAATGTATTTAAGGAAAAGTAAAATTATTGAAACTATACAGCATAAAAGTTGAATGATTGTCCAATCTTGGATGATATTCTGAAAGAGCAAAAAAATCAATGTCTTGTCTAATAATACATTGTAAAAAGAACAAGTGTCTCAGGACACTTTTTTGGGCGATAAATGAAACACTTTTAATAGTGTCTCACAATGCAGCACTATTTCTGAATGTCGCCAGTAGCTCCAAAAAGTGCCTTTTAACGAGATGCTTTTAAAAAAGATTCATTCATCGCTGAAAAAAGTGCCTCGAAGCACTTGTTCTTCTACAGTATAGGACAAGAGAAAAATTCTGGGAAGTCTTCTCTGTAAATGTTGAATAGTTTTCTTCAGCGACAAAAAGAAAATCTTTAACTAAGATTAATATTATTGTTTTCTTCTAAATCAAATAAAAGAAAGAGAATGGAAAGCTCTACTTAGTTTACGGTTGTTTGGAATGCAAAGGGTATTTGTTTTTTTTTTAGTTTGAAAATATATTCTTTTTATGAGACTAATTGCACGATACTTGTAGCATGTATCGAAAAAGCCACCTTGTGCATTCACAACGGTTTTCTAGTATCATTTTCACATCTCTACCATATTTAACAATTAGATTCTAAAAAGTATAGAATATTGTATATTAGCTTAAATTCGTCTGTGTAAAATGTTACAGTGTGTAAAAACTAATAATTTCTTCTCAAGTTTCTTGTATTAAAGTCGTTCGTCCAAATTTGGTTATCTCATTTGCATTTCTAATATTTTAAAAAATATTTTGTTTACGACGTAGAAGAGAAAAGAAAGCTACTGGCTATTAATCGGCTTGACCAAATGTTACGGAATTTCATTTTTTCGTCTTCTGTGCCCCTTATCTCGGCAAAGAAGCAACGTTTATCAATGAAATTTATACCAATGATGGATATTAGGGAGTTCTACTACCAAGAATAATTTAAGCCTGATTGAACAAGCGGATCAAGTCAAACTAGAGATCGTTACAGAATTTCAAAAAATGGAAGTGTTTTTCGGCGTATTTCAGTAAAATGTAAATTATTCTGTCTTAAGTTAATTTTAAAACGATTGCCTAATTAACAAATTAAAGCTCACAGTTTGGGCTACCAGAATCACTACCGACTTTTTCTTGAATTAGTTCCCTGGCAGAGGAAATCGAATAAAAGTGACTGTTGCGGAATTTCGCCGTTTTTTGCCCTTCTTTGCAGATGGTTGCAGATGATTTTCTTCGGTGCAGATGATATATATTTTTTCTGTCACAGAACTACTTAGCAAGCTCTGAGTTGCACATAGATAGATAGTTTGAGGTTCATCCCATTCAGCCAAAAATAAATTTTCAAAGTTAGATTAAACGGACATAGAATTTCTCACAAAATAAGCGCCAAAACTTTTTTTAGAAAATAAAAAAAAATTTGGCATCTAAACGTCAAAACAAATGAGCCCTTTGGTAGAGGTTTTCCATAGTCGGTTACGTTGTACGCAACAAGTTTTGAATTGAGGTACCGTATAAAAATTTCTCAGTCTCATTCCACCGGAACTTTGTAAAAAATTCTTTTGCAAAACAATGGAAAAATTTTTTTCTGGAGTATCCCGATTCAAAACTTGTTGTGTACCAACAGCTTTGGCCGTGCTTTTAAAATTTCGCGACTGAATTGATATGACTTAGAAAAGGGGCTACTCTACGACCAGTGACCGCCTAAATAATAATACATACTCAAAATTTTGTCGAAGAACGCAAAGAGAAAAAAATGTTTGTCTATCATATAGACACGTGTGGAGGCCACATTCTTGTCGATTTCTTGCAAGATTCTTATCATGTCATATTAGACAAGAATCTTTCAATTTATCCTTCAAATTTTTATTTATTAATTTAGAGAGAGAGAGAGAGAAACGACAATGGATTATGTACGGATTTTTTTGTTTTGAAAGATTCCTATAAGAATTCCTTGATATGATTTTCCCAAGAAAGCACTGTATTGCAAATTCGGACAAGAAATCATCTTGTGATTCACATAAAAATGATTTTCTAGAAGATGCTTGTAATAAAGATTCGTTGTACTTCTGATAAAATTTGCTTAACTCTTTAACATGCGAAGTAATGTTTTAGCAAAATTCCTTGAGAAATTTATTAGTGTTAATGAATGACTAACAGTTTTCTGAAAATACTTATCGGTTGACCAAACTACTCCAGAAATTAGAACAGCTTGTAGAGAATTTCAGGCTCTATTATCTATATGAGTTGTACGTAATTGACGTTTATCGTTAACCAGAAATGAACGAACCACCACTTTTTTGAGTCTGAGTCCAATCAATACTCATTCTGTTCTGTCTGAATATTTGCTAAATGTTATCATGTTTATTTTCTTTTTTTTGTCATCCGAAACTAAAGAAGGTATGATTTTATGGTTCAACAACAATTTAGTTGTTCTTCTCGACCGCTGTCAATTCGAAAGTGTTTTCGTTCTAAAATATATTTAAATTTTTATTCAAAACTCTATTATATTCTATTTCGTTGGTCAAAACGTTTTCATATTTATACATTTATGTTCATTCTCATTATTACGGGTTTTGTATCTTATAATATTGAATTTGGTTTATTGTATAATTTAAAAAATATAAGATCTGAAACACCATCAATAATTAGATATCGTCAACAATTAATTGAAAAACAAAAGAAAGAACAATCGGATGCGTACAATTGGTTAGAACATCTCTATAATCAATCATCTACAAGTAAATTATTCAGAAGAAATCAGTCAATCTTCTATGATTATATGAATAAATCCGTTTCAATATCATCCGACTACAGCATATTAGATTATAATAAAACCATGGCAACGACGACAAAAGCAATTCAAGAAGACATGATTGTAATAACAATATTGTTTACTTCAAATGGTAGGGATCATGAGAAAACAATTTTTATATCATCATAAAAAAAGAGAAAAAGTGTCATATTGATCTTCACCTAAAGCAGAGCCCTGCAGGTTGATCCTAACCTAACCTATAGGTTAGGTTAGGATTAGGTTGCAAGAGTTATAGGTTAGGTTCGGTTGTAGGTTGTTATTTCTTTTTCGAATAGTTGCTACTTTTGTTCAAATAAAAACTTTTTTCTGATTTTAACGACATTTTTGTTCTTATTCTTTATGTCTGATTGCCTTAATTAAGACAATAGACTTGAAAATGGTTGGACAGTATTTTGTGCCAACTATGTTCGTTTCTGTAGGTTAGGATTAGGTTGCCAAATCTTATATAGGTTAGATTATAGGTTGCCAAAAACTGATAACCTACAGGGCTCTGACCTAAAGCCATCTTTTGATCTAGGATGTTAATTTTATCGAAAATTTTCTAACTGTTGGTGACGGTGTCAGGTTATTTCTAGTGGGTTGTTATTGCATTCTGGAAGCTATCAGAGCTGGTGTGATGGAGCAATTCAGTAGGTGAACTAAGCTCAGTCTAGTTGGAGTTTACCTGTTGACATTTGCTACTACTAGTTTTATTTATGTTTTATATTTGAGGTAATAATCGTCACGAGGGCAAATTTTACATAGGTCAGACATTAAAAACATTGTTAGAACAATACGATGATCCACGAATAATTGTGACAGTATGTGAAACTAGTCATTATAATGACGGACAACAACAGCCGATTAGTGATGAAACAAAACTGATTCGAAAGTTCGTTCCTCTTTACATTGTTCATACACAAGCAATACATACTCGTTCATTGAACATTAAGCTAAATGAATTTGAACGAGAAAAACAGGCATATTTAAAGTGTTTAAAAGCTAATTTTGACTTATTTCCATCTGTTAATTATGTACTATTCTTACAAGATGATGCAAAACCAATTGAAAAATTTTTTTTACGTACTCTACTCTATTTAATTGATCAACGATTTAAACAGTGGAAAGAAAAACCAGCATTTCTTAAAATATATCATCCAAGATGGTTACTTGATTATCTAAAACATCTGTCATTCTACATTATAGTACAATTATTTTCAATGAGTCTATTGTTGACATTTATTATTTACACCTATTTATATTATCGCTATTACTCGTTAAAACCAAATAATGTATTTTCTAAAATTTATTATTATTTAGAAAATAAAAAAGGTTTTACATTAATATGGCATGTTCTGTTTAGTAATGAAAAAATTAATTATTTTCTCTATTATTTTTTATTAATTACAACAGTTTTATTTCTCTTAAATCATTCGAATGTATCGTGGTCATGGCGTCGTTTACATCCAAGTTTATATGCGATTTATCAGACACCATCGTGTTGTTTACCGGCTGTTATTTACTTTCGTCAAACTTATTCGTATGTTTACGATTACCTTTATAAAACACAATGTAACGAAAAATATGCAATTGATACCGCTTTCGATAATCTCCCACAATATTATAATTATAAATTGAGAACATTAGTACTCGAACCAAATCTGATACATCATATTGGCTTATATTCGAGATTAAGACAATCATATATTAATCCATATCTAATTGATTAGTAGAATTTATCAATGATATTCCGTTCGTGACAATTTAATGTTTTTTTCTATACACAATTGCTAGTTTAGAAAGATACTCTGAACAATTCCACTAAAAGTTTTTCATCAACTTACATCGAACCTCGACGAACCTTTCACGAAATGGTGGTTCTATCAAACTAGAGTTGCAACAAAATTGTCAGGGGCTCGATCTGTTGTTCTTCGCGAGATCTAGCTCGAACAAGAATTATCAAAGGAAGTTCGTATGTGCAGGAACTTTCCATAACCATACACGCTAGATACCTCTAACACGTTTTAAATTGCAGACAACACAGGTGTCTAGACGCAAACAGAGCCGGATTTTTAATATTTTTCTCTATACAGGTTCTGGCGAAGGGAACGTCAACAGCTCGAAAAACTGTTCTAATTTCACAAAGATAGTTCACTGTCGAAAATCTGTAGAACCACGAAATTAGCACAAACTGGAAGAATGCAAACGTTTGCTTTTACCCGTACGACTTCCAGAAATCTTGCTGAAAAAATCATAAACCGTGTTATTGAAAACTTAAAATTTAGTGCGGCACTTGGGATATCATACAATGTGTTTTTCTCAAAATCGAAATTTTTGCCGAAAATTATTATTTCCGACGTGGAAGAAGCGTTAAGAGTACCTGCTCCTCTATGTTGAAAAAATTTTGGATTTTGAGCTGAAGATATCATAATGCAGAGAAAAGTCTGGGCTATAATATGAGACCACTCCCAGCATTCCACGACCTTCCTTGAAAATGTTATGAATTTTTAAGTTTTCCCTTCAAAGCATGAAAAAACTCAATTTTGTAGTTCATAAACGTTACTTTATTTTCTTGTACATTCAAAATTTGTTCTTATACATAGTCTCATTGAAAAAAGTATTCTCTTCACAATGAGACGTCTTTCAAAACTATCCGATGACTTTCGTGGAGGTATAAGCGTCGCCGTAAACGCCATGAAGAAAACCGCCTATGTACAAAATGTGTTTTTCTTACTATGTGTTTTTTCAACAGTTGCTTCAAAACAGTCATATTACGACTCACCTATAATCTGATCCTATCGACTTCAAAACTTTATCATAATTACTAGATAACATTGTCCAGGTGTAGATTTCTTTTCCATTCTATCATCTTTTCTTTTCGAGTTATTGAAATTATAAGGTTGAAATACCTGTATTCTAATATGTTTTACAGTATTTCTGTTATAATCGGAAAAGAAAAAACGATAGAATGGAAAAAAATCTACACCTGGACAATGTTGTCTAGTAATTATGATAAAGTTTTGAAGTCGATCGGATCGGATAGTACATGTGCTAAGATTAAAGTAATAAATATAATAATCATGATTTAATGATAAATGTAATGTTATGCTCATTTTTATAACTACCATCGAACCTTTTCGTGTGTCTATTACCATAACTCGTTGATGAAACACTTCAACATCAATTATTTTGAATAACTTTTTTTTTGTAACTCTAAACGTTGATAATGAATACATTGGACAGGTGTTTTGTATCATTGAATAATGATAAATATTATTCTTATTTTTGAGTGAGGAGGACATATTTCATCATCACTATCTGCGACATGTTCGCTGTGTAGTATTTTGTTTTCTGTCTGCACCTTATCCACAACAAAATATCGAAAGGAGTTATCTGTATGAGACGAGTTATAATGTTATAAGTTTAATATCAGCAAAGCGTTTTTGTTGTCTTTGGTGAGAACTGTTTTTCTCACTTTTTAAAGATGAGCATCGTCCTCTATTATGCTCAATAGGAAGGATATAAAAATAAATAAACATAAATTATTTATAGGCCGTAGAAATTGCATATTTTTCACTATATTCAATTAGTTCCTTTTTTCTGTACGCTTCTGTTGATAATCTTAGCGTGTTTAAAAATAAGTGTATTAAACTATATTCATTTTGATTTGGATTTAATCTATCTGTGATATACGAATGGATATGTTGATATTCGGGAATAGATGACATCCATTTTAACAACGATAATAACTGGTGTCTATAAGATAACAATGCCATGTAGGCCTTCACACAGTAATCTTCATAATTTTCATAAAGTAATGTTTTCACATCACCACCCATCATCAACAATGCATAAAGTGGTAATAGTTGACTTTCACTTTTCTTTCGTGCTGTTCGACTATTTATATTATCAATTGCTTCAGTTCGAATAATGGGTACAATATGCCCATCGTATGTAAACATTGTCCCTCGATTATTTAAATCAATTAAAGGACATATATAAGAAAATACAGTTAATGATGAATAGCATTTTAAAAAAGTTTGTTGAAGAAAAGAAAAATGATCTTTTTCACTGTTTGTTGTTGTTGTTTGTACGATTGTTCGACTGGCTGAAAGTGAAATGTTAATGTTTTAAACTTACGTTAAACAGAGTATTATTTGCCTCAGTCAATTTAACTATTATCAGTTGTCATCAATTGTATCCTACCTATCTTTTGTTTTTGTTCAAATAAGTGATTTAATGTCATTTCTCTAGCCAATATTGTGTAATAATCAATAATATCAATGGAATTTTGTTCAAAATCTACCAATGACATAATATCAAAAGGCACTTCGAGACATAGCAAATTATTTTTCCTATTTGTTGATTGCTTTGATTGATACGTTAATATTTTGTAACAATGGCTACATACAGATGCCGAATTTAACTGATAAATGTGTCCAAACAGATTTTGTAAAAAATTATATAGTGGATACAAATGATTTGTTGAATGTCGATAATGAAATAAAATCTGGGTGTAATTGGTTGTATTGACGAGTGAATTTATGGTAGAATAAGTCGTTGATAATGTTTTAGATTGTTGTAATTTTATTTGTAAACGATAACATTGTGAGCAAGCATCATTTGATGTTAAACATGTACACGTATAATAGTCGATGGACGAAATGATGATGTTTGGATTTAGAGAAATAATTTCACTTTGAGATAATTTTCTATCGTTGTTATTATTGCTGTTGTTCAAATCGGTTTTCTGTGAAAGGGCACAAGTTTTAAGAATGGATTTCATTGTTTTTGCTGAAGTTGAAAGACTACTGGTAACGGATTGTTTTGAAAATACATTATTTTTCGATTGTTTTCGATTGTTCATATAAAATTTGATACGAGAATACAATTGAACAAAGCGATCATTCGAATTATCCACAAGGATTGGGTTATCAGTAGTTTTCTTGTTCGTTACTGAAGTGGAACAAAAACATACCGGATTATGTTTCCAGACTATCATAGACATAAACTTACTCTCAGAAACTATCCTTTACTCTGAACTTTCAGTCAACAATCACGTACAGCGTTAATAAGAGTATCGACTCAATATTGTTGTATGGATACATTTATAAAAAAGGCGATAAGATGAGACCAAGCAAACCGTTTCAGACTACCTAAGCTTCTTCTCACACTCAAACGAAAAATTGTAAAATTTGTGAAATACACGCCTGTTAACTTTCCAAATTTATGGATTCTTTTATCATGTACAATTTACTATATATAAAAATTAATTGATACCCTGTTACGCTACCAGCTCGCTCATTTATTTGAACTTTGGGTCACTTAAGAGATATTTAGATCCACGTTCACCATTATTAGTATGAACTTGATTGAAATAATATATTACTTGTTAAAAGAGAGTTTTCTATCGATCTTGAAAATTTCAGAAATACTAGTCTGACTTATGTATCAGGCAAGATGCATTCATTTCCATATAAGAGTTGAAAAACATATTCAATTCATTATACAAGATGATATTATAGGTAAGACCTCTTGCTGAAACAGGCAATATTATCCCATTGAAGTAAATGCTGTATAAACGAACTGACAGGGCAGTAAAACACCTTGTTACACTACTTTATTATTATTATTATTATTATCGTGAAGTTACAAACAATTTTTTATGATTAAGATTTCTGTAAGTGTAATCTACAATCTTCTACCGAGTGCCTAAGATGTATGCTGTTAGAAACTTGAACTGCTATCTTAAATCTATACTTTGGTGTATAGACTATATCAAGAGATAATTCCATTTGAACGTAGTTCAGGAGAATAGACTAATGCATGATGAATTAAACAACTTGCAAGGAACAACAAAGCTCAATTAGTCTAATATACGTTAAATGTCGTTGAGAGATCAAAGATACTGTCGAAGATTTGCATATATGGATTCTGATTATGTACAGATGTTTATAATCGCAAGAACGAGTATTATAGTTAAAACAAAATGATGAGTGATCCAAATTGTTATATTCTCACATCTAGTGACAATGTTCTAAATCTTTAGTTCGCTATCGAATCTCGAATAAATGTAAATCTAGTATGTAGTAATACAAACCATTTTTATTGTTTTCATATTGATTCAGAATTATCTTTAATGACTGACTAATATCGTAAGGTAAATGATTCACACGTTTTTTCAATACATACTTTAATAGTCCTGTTTGATCATATTTTAACGAGTAAGATATCAATAAAAGAAAGTCTCGAATAAAAAATGGATGAACGTTCAACCAAAATCTGGCAGCCATGAGCATCGAAGTCGAAGTACATTTTCCTGTTAGAACCATGTTTAGAGCACAATACGCATCAAATGATGAACTGGTGAATGCATTTTGATGATATATCGGTTTTAATAACGTGGAATAAAGTGAACTAATCAACAATGGACAATTTAATAAACATATAGATAAATCGATTTGATGTTCAAATGCTTCACGTACCGCCAATATGTGACTAAATCTTAAACGCACGTTAATGGTTAGTGTTGATGATATTTGAGTACACAGTTGAACAATTTTTTTCCAATCATTTGAGTTAAATGTGGCCACATTTACCGGTACAAAATGTTCTTGTTGAAATAGTTGTTTTGTTGTAACAAAATTATGATCAGAAATATCAATTCGAGGAGATAAATATTGAAAAAAATGTTCGATTTCACATGATAATAACAGACAAGATAATATACGACACTGATTAAGTGATATACCTGAAAATATCATATGTATAATATTTTAAAAAATGCAAATTGAATATATGACAGACATACCTAATTTTGGAATAATTTCATTATATTTAATTCTTCTACAATTGTTACTCTTTTTATTAATATTATTATCATTTTTAGTGACTAACTTATCCTTATCGATATAATTCATAAATTTGATCAAAGTTTTGATCGTTTCAATTGTGTGTGTACTATTCATTATCGGAAAATTTTGACCATTTAATTTAGAAAAATATTGAAATATACAATCATAAACATCAATTTTTAACACTACACTTGTTAAATTATCTGTACGCTCATTTTGACATAATGATAAAACAATCGATAATAAACGAAATAATGTCGATGCATAATATTCAGAATAATTTATTTTAATTTTATGATGACGTAATAATTGAATAAAAAATGTTCCAATTATTTCTAATTCATCATCGTTGGTATTTAATGAATATCGTAAACGTTCAAAAACAAAATCTAGCCAGTGACGATGTGCTAAATCAAAAGAATATGTTGTATGCGGTAATATATTCATACCTGAAAAGAATAACAAAATACTATGAAATAACTCTCAATCGACTGTACAACTGTCTAACTATTTGAAAATAAGTAATTAAGCGATTGATTCGCATCTACTTCAGTTGGAATATGAAATAGAAGACAATGTCGTTCTAAAGATGCAAGAAAAAAAAGCTTTAATTTCGAATTCGAGTATATTATTTCTTAAGTAAAAGACAAATTACATTTGTGACACTCTGTTTAAGCCCCCCCCCACTCCGCCTCTTTTTTTGCAGAAAAATTTCATTTTGAGCTGAACATAGTCTAATATAGGGGAAAGTGTAGACTATACAGTGAGACCACGCTCTTCATGATCTTTCTTGAAAAAATTATGAAGTTTTTAAGCTTTTAAGTTTAGAAGGAAGTGTGCTCTTCAAAATGAAACGTCTTCCAGAATTTTCCGATGAGTTTTCGCCGAGATATATGCATCACCGTAAATATCCTTAAAAACAGAGCCCTATGTAGAATATGTATTTTCTCACTATGCGTTTTTCAATCGGGTCACATTACGACCCCTCGAAAAAATAGTGCGATCGAGCCCAAACTCTTTTTAGTATTTTTCGAATATCTTGAGAAGAAAAGCATATTTTTCGAAAAGAAAAATTTACATCCTGAGATAGGGTCTAAAGTATCTGTAAAACCCATAGAAGAATAACTCAGAAAATTCTGAGCAAAAATATATCGATTTTCTTTTTCGATGTTCTATCTCCGATATAAATTTCGCCTCGATCCGATATCGGCTTCCCCGGTTTCCAAGAGGGTCAAAAAAGAGGAGGGGGTACCCTTAAATGCTTTTACTGATTATAAAGTAGCAACTATGACTAATAATTATCCTTAAATGCTCTGAAGAAATCAAGAAAAAATCAATACAGTAGAGAAAAAAAGTTCTTCTTTTTACTTACAGCGAGCATCGAAATCTATTATATAAGACACTGAACCGCACTTAGTTTTCTAATCTGTAAGAGACCACAGTTTTCCTTACATGTTTGATATAAAAATTGATATTCATCGTTCGGCGTACTCATATTTGAGAATAAACCCATTTTTAATTTAGCTGTCATTAAAAATGCTTCGAATATTTCTCGTAATACTACTAATGTTAAATTTGGTCGTGATGATATGACGAACATGAGTGCTGTTAACATTGAATCAACCGAATTATAAGTGAACACATGTAGTGGGATAGTGGCTATTTTTCGAATTAATATACGCTCATTTGTCGTATTCAAACCCGATGATATAGCAGCGGCGAGACGAAACGAAATGATGTGTATTGGAATTAAATCTAATTTTTCATATTGATCCATATGAAATAATGAAAGTGTGCCAGAACTATCAAACATTGTCAATGTTGTATCATCATTATTTTGATTTTTTATAATTGCAATATTTTTGTTCATTGATTTTATTTTATTTATCGTGAGATCGAATAGACTAGATAATTGATCAAAAATGTACTTTTTTATTTGATTATTGGGTAGATGATCACGCGTTATGCTACTCGTATATTTTTCAAATAACAACGATGATGGATGTTTATCTTTTAATTCGTCTTTTTCGATAGGAAATTCATTGGATTTATTAATATATGTATTTAAATTACAATATTCATACTGATAATTCATTCCCTCTTCTAAGCGGAACGATTGAGCGGATGAAGCTGAAAGAATCATGTAATTTGAATAAAGTAACGTTTACAAGAAATTCCTCGTAAAAAATTTTTTCGCTTAACTAATAAAAACAACAGTCTTACTGTATGACAGAGATCGTTCAGTGACAGATGATGGCGACGCGAACGATGGTGACCGGGAAGGCAATAAAAATTGTGCATGTTTATCTTTCGTTATTGTCTGTTTTATTAGTAAAGGTTCTTTTAATATTTTTGATTGTGCTTCATGTTGTTGTTGTTGATTTAGCTGTTTTAATAAAAACTCATTCTCATATTTTATACGTAGCATATCAATATAACCAAATGAACTAAAACAGTCATGGACATTATGGAAAAAGTTTTTATTTGGAATATATGATGATGTGACAGATTTCACGATTCCAGCAGGTAAAAGAGTAAATGTGGATGAAGATATATCGTATTGTATATCATTTATATTATCAATAATAATTGGATTTTTTAATGTTTCGTTGAGATATTCATCATGGGTCAAACCAACACCATTATTCCCATTTATTTTAGTTTGATCTGGAGTATTTCTAATGTGGTTTTTCGGATGCGGATAACTAAAACAAAGAAAAAATAAATTACAAACTCTCCTAGCTATTAGGGATGTCTCTTACCGTACTGTATCATCATCAAACGCTGAAGTTGGTCTTCTTTTTTTATTGTTTTTTTCCAGTAAAAAATTTGCTGCTATAGACAATGTTGATGTTGTTGGTTTCACAGGCAAAGGTTGTGATGTAAAATTGACGATGGTTTTCATTGTTAAATCCAGAATATATTCCATTAATACTTTTTCATCGACAATGTAAGATATGTATGCAATATGTTGAATATGAGATAATGTAGTAAGCGGTACAAATGCGATGTTATGCATTAATATTCGAATAAAAAATTGTTCAAATTGTTTGTGCAATAGCTGACGTTCTACCATGTTATCAAAAAAGCGTATCCAATATTTTGTATTCGGAGCTGTTACATACTGATGAGATTGGCTAATATGAATTTCTAAAATATAAAAAATAATAGCAATAAATTTCTTGCTTTTGTAAATTATAATAGAGAGAATCATTTTCACATTCTTTTATTATTATTTTATTAGAGTGGAGACTTATAGCTGGCGAATAAAAATTAGTTAAAGTTAGTCGTTGTTAACATTCATACACCTGCTTATAGTATGGTATAGGAACATGACCAACACTTCTCGATAAGACTTCTTGAACATAAAAGAAAGGTTGATAAGAATTTGCATCAAAAATGCATGACGAAGAATAGAAGCAGGATAATGGAAAATGAGAGATTAAATATCATTTCAAATAAAAACGAAAGTTTCGTGATCGTAGCACTAAAGAGTATTGGTTGCAAGACCGCTTTTTCGGGAATATGTGGCATGGATTGATGTAATAAGAAAACAAATATCTAAACGGCTAAGAAATCAAGTGAGTAACAAAACACACGAAACTTTACCGTTTATACTTCTATACAATAATCTCAATAATTGCGTGAAAAATGACAGTACATTATAATTCCAAAATAAATGTGGACAGACATCATTCGAAAATAATCGAATTAAGCAGTGCCATGAAAATAAACGTATTTGTCTAATAAGATGACACGATCGTACGGCTAAGAATAGGCTAACTTTAATTATATCTTGATCCCAATTTGATGTACGATGTCGATGTTTGGAGTCGATAATATACATTTCAAATATATTTGAGATGTATGTAGCTAAACAATGCCATAAAGATGAATGTGAATCTAATATTGTACTACGTTCTAAATAGGTAAAACAAGAAATAATCGTTTTATGATTTGACATTTCTCTAAAACGTTGTGTTTCCAATGCCATTGTGGCGAGAAGAAAACAACATTGACCTAGAAACCAAGACACGTATAATAAACATAACGGATGATTAGATATGAAGATGATCGACGTACGTACCATACGGTAAGCGATCGATAATTGTTCGTCGTAGATGACCAAAATTAACATATTTATTCACAGTTAATTTACGCAATGAACAAATTTCTATTTCATTTAATAATTCTGGTTTAAATAATGCCATCGATTCAATCTCATTTAAGGTTTCATTTTCACCTAAACAATTACATTCAGTCTCAAGTTATGCCATGCCAGTTATAGTTCTGACTCTTAAGGAATGTTTAGCACTTGTCTTTCATTCTTTCTTGCATCAAGTTTCATTTTTTTCCACATTCAATGACTGTTCCTTGAACATTCAACGAAATCCTTTGTATACCGCTAAAAAAGTCGATCATCTCTGACACCGAGGATTATCTCGAGCGTTCACTGACAATTCACTTCTGATTAGAAAAGATAATAGGAAATAAGAAAAATGGACGCTCAATGTGACACCAAAACAACTACCATTTCTTTTCTGTGAAATGCCAATAACTTCTAATTCAGAGGGATATAAAACTTTTCTTTTTATCAAAATAAACTCTCTTTTATCTACGGCATGAATTTAAAGTGTTGGATCTTAATTGTTGCTGAAATGCAGCTGATTTACGATCGAGGATCACTTTTGAAATTTAATCTCCTTTCCAGAAAACATTCAGAACTCAGCCCAGAAACATACTTTCGACTCAAAAATTGCACCGAGTACCGTTCAATGCCTATAGATTATTCATCCAAAAAAAGGCCGTAATAGTGCTGTTTTCACAACACTATGTTCATTTCACTCGTCCATAATACTGTCGTTTCATTAATGAAGGGTTAACTGTGAATAAGCATAATTTGGTGTTTATGTTCTCTATCGAATACTTTAAAGGTACTGTGTTCGCATGTAGGCGCTGACACGTTATATAATAACTATGGAGAAATTTACTTATGACTTAGTGTCGGATCACCCGTCCGATAGCATACTTATTACGCTGTGACGTACAGTACAATTCTTATTGTGGCTTTTCGAAAAGCTACTACGCTTTACTTAAATTGAGCTTGTACTAAGAGCTCAAGCAATTGTGAAAGAGAACGCTGCAACTGTCTGACCTCTGGCCAATGCTGCAGTTAATGACTAGGAGCTAAAGAAGTGACCATGTGAGAAGCTCGTCAACTGTAGAGAACATACCGAGTTATTGAAACTGACACCGTCAGGACACTACACCAGTAATGGTAGTTGCAAAATGGGGTATTTTTCCTTCTTCCTGTGTATAAGCACATAGTACATTTATGAAAAGTTAGCAGTGTAAAATCATTCTTATCGTATGAAAACTAATCGATAATCTACCGTACACATGCATCGTTCACATACCACAAAGAATGGGCGAATTTAGGGCAATTTGTGATAACCAGTAAGTCCATTGTACAGGATATTGGATGTCGTCTCTATTTGCATTTTTTTGTCTAATTTTGAATTTATTTCTAGCTATACTCATGTTGCTACTAGTGGATTTACAATTCGTATGTAAAGTATCATCATTCTCTGTAAATTTATTCAACGCACATACTAGCCAAAATTCTCTAAATAATCGTAATAATCTCGAATCGATTTGTGATAACAGTATTGACTGTGTTACATGTCCGATAGCCGGTATCAATTGTCCGATTCGAATTAAGTACGATTTAGACCATTGTAATGTTTTTAATTCGTTAAATACCAACAACACTAGACTAATGAATAATTCCAATAAAATTCTTAATAATGCACTTGATGTTTCTAATGGAGAGGGTTTTGAATTAATGACAGATAAATTCAATAACGCTGCCATTGAACGACTACAATGGAGAAAACTAGCAAGTACTATGGGTTATCGTCTGCCGTACAGAAACTCAATACCTAAAGAGTCTTTGTTCTTGATTTTTTATTTGTATATGACATTTGTTCTTCGTTTTCGGCTCAATTAATTGCACACGCTTCACTCGCAATGATATTAACTGTGTGTTACTACCATTCTCTTCTTCAATTTTTTCTGCCTCTCGAAATAGATCATCTGTTGGTAAAGTCAATATTTGCTGTATTTGACTTGTTATAGCCCATTGTGATTTCTGTATTAATGATTTTGATGTATGACGAATAATATCAACAAGTGTATGAATCGTTGTCAGATATAAAGACTTTTCTACAATTGTTAAATTTAAACTAGTTTGATCAATAATTAAATATTCCAATAATAATGAACGCTGTATACTTAAATCACTAAATAAACTGCTTTTGGTAGATAAGTTAACATGTTTATAAAAGTAGTCAATCTCTTGATGATAATCTTGTTTTTGTTGAACAGCAAATGGTAATACCAGTGGATCTAACGTCGTAGAACAACGAGCAAAATAATAGTTTCTTGTGAAACTTCTCGTATAAATTTCGAAGAAAAGATTTTATTATTACCTGTGTCTATTCGTTGTACTGGTATTAGTTCATTATTCGATTGACCTAGTCGATACTTTTCTTTGATGTTAGTTATGGGTGTTTGAGGAATATTAGTGTCAAATTTATAATCAAATAGTGGACATAGAATATATCTTGGTTTTGGATTTGTATGATCAATAATTGAACGCAATGATATAGTTACAGCATTTCTCACGAGTGTGTAAGCACAGGTCACATCTTTTGGAGCATTCATTAGTTTCTTTTTCGCCCTCGATCTCATTTTGTGATATGGACTGTACAGTTTGGGAGATAAATAGGAATGATTCGATTTATCTCAAGAGATAAAACTCAAATTAAAAAAAGATCTGGCTAAACCGCTAGTTTACCACTGCATCAGTAGTAGAGATCTGCACGGGCAGCCCGTGCAGTAGACATGCACCGGGACGGGAACATCGCGAAATTCCGTTTTGGGGAATCTCGATATTCTGGTTGATGATAAAATTTTGTTCGTGAGTTTCAGTTCTGTAAGTGTTAAAAACTATCAGGTGTAAAATCTATTAGTAATAGTAACTTCGCTACTAACCGCAACTGATTACGTTTCATAAAAAAGTGGGTCTTTCTTTACGTTTTAAAGAAAAAGAAGTTAAGACAATACATCTTTCGACGTTCTACAACATGTCTAATTTCTAGCGACACCTAATGTCTTTAAAAAGGAAAATGATGGAATGAACAACAAAACGGGCTGTTTTTAGTGCAGCTAATGAATTCCGTTAGATATTCTCGGGTGGAAGACATTTCATAGCTCGAAGGGCCTATTCACAATTCCTCTCTAAATTTTCAATAAAGTTCGAAAAAACATACATTACAAAAAGCCTTTCTCATTATTCTCACTACAGACCGGCAAGCGACAGAAAATTGAAAATTTAAGATAAGGGAGCTTTTTCTCCTATGTCAGATTACTTTAGTAATACTGCGGTGTTCTACATTTCGATGAACGGATTCTCAACTTTCGAGACTCACGACTTTCGAGTTTCGGGATTCCCGTCCCGGTGCATGTTTATGTATCAGTGGGCATGCAAAGCTATAATATATAGTCTGAGTAACTCGAATAATTACCAAATTTTTCTTTAGTCGTAGGTGTGTTCATCACTGAAGTTTTCTTTAAAAATTTATTGAGAGTTTCTGTGTGCTGATAATGATGTCGATATCTACGGCGTTTATAATATTGATGAGATCGATGGAGATAATCTTCATATTGACTGTGCCATTGATGATGTCGACGAGTGTGTGATTTTTGTGACTTACATAAACGAACATTCGATTTTCGTTGTTCTTCCCGTAGTTTGGCTAGTGATGCTTGTTTTTCTCGAATGATCCTTTTGATATAACGATCTAATAAACGTGTTCGCATACAACTGACGTTCAACAAAAATGTTGCATCAGTTATTTTTAATAAATACATAAAATTTTTAGAGATACGACTAAAAACTGATTGTATGATATTGATTGAACGTTGAGAATATTGATTATAGGCACGAACAATGAGCACAAGAGTTTGAAGCATACCTAACAAGGGGGTAAAAGCACCACTTCACCACTTCATTTCACTTCACTTCATCTAGGTAAAACGCTGCTGAAACGGTCGAAACAATAAAAAATCACTTCAAGTTCACTTCAAGTTAAGCGGAAGTGGTGAAATGGTACTTTCCCTCCCTTGCTTCCCTCCCCCATCAGGGGCGCCGTTTCAGCAGTGAAGTGAAGTGAAGTGAAATGAAGTGGTGAAGTGGTGCTTTTACCCCCTTGATACCTAAGCTCTCTGATTAGTTCAAAACTAATAAAAATTATTGAGTGATTAATCTTACCAATGACAAGTAATACTTGTGCTCTTAATGACGATTGATAATAATAAATATGAATTGTTAAAATAGTCTCAATTTGTCGAAACATATCTTCGAAACATTGTATTTTTCTACTTTCATCTTTATAAGAGTGTATCAGGAAATATTTTATTTGTAACAAACTAAAATGCATTAACAATCAAAAACTAATTTATTTTCAGATAATCATTGCTTACTTGATTTGAATACATGCTTCACACCAATAATCATCTTCTGTTAAGACAATCGATTCTTGATGCTGATGTTCTGGTTGTTCAATAGGATCAATTACCTCATCGGAACCTTTAACACAAATATCAACGGTTGATGATATTGACGAATTGACTAGAACAGATTTCGTACAAAATTGAGGTAGATCGAAAACATCAGTGGATAATACTAAAAACGTAAAAAGAAACGTTATTATGGAATGAAATTATAGATTTAACAAAATTAACCTGGTATGTCTTGTTTTTTATTTGTCGAACCGTTTTGTTGATCTCGTTTAAATTTTTGAAGACGAGCAAATATATTTCTAATTCTATGACGTCGTTGAGAATTATCGTTTTTATTTTCAGATATATGGTGAAAACCATCATTCTCATCGACTTTATTAAATTTCAGAGCTTCTCGTTTCATAGATATCTGATTAGATGCAATTTGAACAGAAGACTCCGTTAATGAATGCGAACCATTTGATACCAATTCTTGTTGTTCATCTTTGCAAGATCGATCTAGCGATTTAGGATAGATTTTCATGTTTGGTAGCATTGATGCTGAAAGCGACTGTTTATAGCCCTTCAATCGATCGGATAAATTAACTTCTTCAGGAGCCTAAAAGTAAACATTTTTGGATACGCTTAGCTGAACTAGAC
This sequence comes from Didymodactylos carnosus, assembly GCA_905250885.1. Taxonomy (NCBI): domain Eukaryota; kingdom Metazoa; phylum Rotifera; class Eurotatoria; order Philodinida; family Philodinidae; genus Didymodactylos; species Didymodactylos carnosus. Next base: position 20,138 of record CAJNOQ010001194.1, read on the forward strand.
GTTACTGATTGTAATACTTGAAATAGTGATGTTGGTGTAGCTGAATGTGGATGGTATAAGTCAGCAGTTTGAAATGGCGTTGTAGTTTTAGATGATGTCGATATTGACGTACTCGTCGTGATTAAACTTGGTGTGAACTCATCTTTCAATGAGTTTTGTTTACTACTCGATGAGGCATCAGATTTAAACTTCATTTCATTCTCTTCTCTATCGCGTATTGTTGTTGTGTCCGGTTTACTTTCATCAAACTGAAATAAATCATGTAAACTATTCAAACTCACTTTGTATTTAAACGATCGCAAACGCTGTGTACTAATTTTATCCAAGACAAATGTAACATTTTCATGTAATTCTTGTGGAACACAATCAAACAATAAAAATATGTCACGAAAAAAGCCGAGAGTTGTTTGTATTAACAATGAACTCAAATTTTTACAATTAAATGGATAATTGAACTTTTTTAACGGTATAAAATAATCGATTGTTTGCACAAACTTTTCATTAAAAAATAAATCATTTAATTCAAACCATAACTGAACGATTTTATCCATCAGATAAGAATATTCTCGCAAATCTTTGATGTAATTTGAACAATCATCTGATTTATTACATAAAGAATCAGTTGGATAACTCGATGATGGTAGATCGAATAAAGTTCTAATCAATAAATCTTTTGGTGATTGTAAAAAAATGTCATTCAGTTCAATTTTACGTTTATTCAAACGAATATGTGTTTCGTACATTAACAATGTTAGACGAGCATACGGACGATTATCTAAACGAGAAAAGAACACAAGAAGCATCAGTATTTGAAAACAACACTAAATGCTCACAGAATACCCATATAGACTTGCGTTGGATTTGACTTTTCTTTTAATAAGCAAGGTGATTCAATTGTTAAATCAAATGGATTTCGATATTCTCCAGTTGCACTTGTTGTTTTATCCAAATCATATCGTTTCGGATACAATAAATGTGATAGTGTTGTGATATTTAACAAACCTCTTCTACAACAACTTCTTAAACTACCCATTAAATAATAAATTAGATACAATAAATCATATTTGATTTGATTTAAATCATTATTTGTTGCTGTTTTTGTTGTCGTATGAGTTTGATATATTGATGTGTGTGGGAGATAATCATTTGTTTCCAGACCTGCACTATGACTACTTATTTTTGAAGGTGAATACTGTGTTTTAGGTTGATAATAATTTCGAAAAGGTATCTAAAATATAAAATATTGAGATTACAACAATAAAAGATAAGACCACTATGTATACTGTTCGTTTTGACAACTGATCTAAAATTTGTTTAATTCTTTGTGAACATTGAGTAATAAAACTGACTTGTGTTTCATGTATATCAATAATTAGCCTCTTATGTTTTGTATGTTCAGCTACTTCGCTAAGTGCCATATGTATACAGAAAATAAGTATTTCTGATTGAGGAAGATCGTGTAAAAATAAATTTGTTGTTGAAATCGAGACATTTTTACGAATGTTATTATTAATGGGAAAGTGTTGATAAAAATATTTTGGTTTCCACGTCAAAGAGAAGAGTACATTTTGAATAAATAATCTTAAACAGTTAACTGATGGAGCAACGAACGATGATGTAGGTGATTCTGAGATTAATAAGCATAAAGCCAATAAACCGTTAATTAAATGTTCATCAAATTGAAGATTGGTAATGTTATTTTCGATAATACCAATCGGACATAATTCTAGTAGAAAATTTAAGGTAGAATTATTCTCAGTAGTTGTGATGGAAGAACATTTTGCTAATGCACGAGATAATTGAAATAACACAAGACGTTGATTTAAATATCGGTCATAACACAAGTTTTGCTAAACAAGAAAAGAAAAGAAAATTAATAATTTGTTAAAGTGGAAAAACCGAGTAAGTAATAGAAATCACAGAAAAATCGACAATAATATTTAGCAAAATAACATACAAATTCAGATGAACTGTAGCAAAACCATCGAGCATAAAAAATGTACACAATAAAGCAGACAAACAATAATCGAGCGTAGATCAAACACACACATGAAAGGTACACATATCAACCTTGGTTCTTCTTATATCAACCTGAAAAAACAAAAAGAGAAGAAATTTGTTCTTTTCACGTCGGTTTCTATTGAGCACAGGCTATTAAGATAACATTTCATCAATATTCTTAAACATTTCTATGAGACTCGAAATTTTCAATTATGAAAGCATGAACCGTTGAGTAATCACTGACATCCAACATAAATGATCTTCTCCAAAACCCTTTACACAAAATTAGACTATAGTGATATGAAATAGTTTGCCACAACAAGGTAAACGTTAATTATGGATATCTAATTCATCCTATGTATTCTCTTTTCTTTTCTGCGTTCTAACTTATACATTTTTACCATCAACTACAAGTCTTTCTCAAACGACCCGCTCTTTTCCATGACCAAGATCAACATCTCAATATCCGTTACCATAGTTTTACTGTCAAGTCTGATTGTCTTAGTTCAAATCGAGACTAGAAAATAGCTCAGCTATGTATTGAGACCGTCACACATTTTCTTATTTGTTTCTACATTAGAAGACTACATGAACCGTTTAATTACAAGGAACGCACAATTTCAGGTCAAGATACGTATTCGATAGTTTTAAACTGAAAATACATTGACAGTCGCGATTGTTGAAAGGAAAATTATTGAACACATATCTTGACCGTTTTTCTAAAAAATGTCTTCCCGATTTGTTCCTGATTGCTTAGTAAGATGAAAGAACATTAAAGGACGGCATCGAAAATGAGTATGAGTACTTGAGAAAAATTGAGGATAAACTCTTAATAAAAGTTATAACTATAGTATACACCATCGGAAAGGTTCCTCAGGTCTATTACACTTCTCTTCCTATGGACCAGAGACATTAGAAATTTGCAGCTACAACAAAAGGATTGACGACATGGTCTACGACTAAAAATCTTTATGGCATACCACCGCAAAACAAATAAAGTTGGTTCTGAATTACTGAAAAGTGCTTTTTCATATTCAGCACACTTTATAACCCAGAAGATTTTCTATTTTTGACGACGGTTACTTCCAAAAGTTTAGGAAAAATTTTCAAACTAATATTATTTTCCCATGGAAACTTTTTGCTCCATTTTGTTTCAAAATTTTTCCTAAACTTTTGGAAGTAACCCTCGTCATTAATGGGTTATCGAATGTGTTGGATACAAAGAAGCACTTTTCAGCAACTCAAAACCAACCTTATTTTTTTTGTTTCGGTGATATGTCGTATAAAATCAACTGAAAGGTGGGTTCTTTTATTGCTGTGTGACCATCTTATATTATATCAGACATTATCCCCAGCAGACTTGGCAAAACAATCAGCTTAGTTTACACTTTCATTTGGATATTGCACAGAAATGTGTAGAATAACTCAGTTTGATGAATATATTGTAACGTTTCGGCTTGAATTTTTATATCTATAAATCAACCTAGCTCACGAATATGAATTTAACTTCATGTACATAGTAGTAAAGAAAAGCAGGACTTTTGGTTTGTAGCCTCATAATACAGAGTTGTTCACTTGCACTCTTTAAGAGTGAATGTGTATCCAGGAATGCCAATGAGTTTATGAACTTTGTGCTAATACGCTTCCGCCTCTAATGTTGCCTTTGTCTATTTGAGAGATCTGACTTTCTGAGTTGTATAATATTACTCGTTCTAAATCTCGTGCCTCTTATGTAAGTCGTCATTTTTTATTTTTGCTCATGTTCTTCTTCATCGTGTTTATTTGAGTTCATGTGAGCACTTTGTCTACATATATGTGAAGGAATATTTAATACCTATATATAATATTGACAGCTGATGTATAAAGGAACGTGCACGTGTATCTGATAAGATCTATGAGATGGAACAAAAGCTTTCTTTTCTTGTGCTTGTTTTTATTGGTAAGGTGCACGCAAAGCAAAATTTTAGCAAAATTTTGCTTTGCGTGCACCTTATGTCGTAGTTACTTTTGTATGGGGCAAAGACATTGATAATAGTCTGTTTTTGCGACATCTGCTGCAATTAATAGAGACTTTGCTCAATCTTGGTTTGCGGCCGGATACGGCAGTATAAATGCGATAAAATGAGGTCATGATCATAGAAAGATGTTTGTTACGCTGTAGAATGAAAGTATTTAATATTTTCTATGGATTGCTGCGTGTAAGGTCAGAATTATAAACTTTTTGATTAGATGATTATTTTTATTTCTTTTATAAAAGCACGTAGTACTGCCAGGGTACCCAAATCCAATTTTTAGAAATCAGGAGTTTTTCGTAAAAAATGTTGCATTTATTCATATATTCCGCAGTGTGTTGAAATTCACACATATCGCTTCTGCAAAACTGATTATTCTGCAAAAGTTGATTAGATGAACATATTAAGGGTACGGTAATAACACTGAATCAAACTATATGGAAAAATCCGATTGTTACTGCAGTTGCGCTCGTTTTCACTACTTTTAGCAGTTGAGTAGTTGAAAGGTCGAATGAGGAGATGACAAAAACTTAAGATTTATTGTTTTAGATTAAATCGTGGCTGTACCTTATCTGGCCCTTCCACAGCAACATCATAGAATCAATATGGGCGAACATCCCGAACATATATTAATAACAGAATTTTTGACTGGTTCAGAATCGAATGTGGATATATTCGAAGAACATAATGTTATTGCTGTGTCACCAAATGATCACAGATGGTACAGGTAAGTTAGTAAGAATGTTAATTTTATGGCAAACTAACAATGATCATTGCTTTTCTGTCTGTTTAGATTAATCGAAATACGTAATGGTTTAAGATGTATGATGGTAACAACAAATGTATATGATGATGAGAGTGAAGAAGAAAGTGAAGAGGATAAAAAAGAACTTCAGTCCGTTGAGTAAGCGTTAAAACATCTAATCAATGAAACGTTATACATCTTTTTATAAATAGAGATAAACTTCAATTACCAGACAATGAACAAATGTTGGATCAACATCAAACGGTAATTTTTTCTTTTATTCTTCTTGTTTTCTTATAGCAGAAAACAAGTTATTAGGATAGAGATAATCAGTTAAGTTAACAACTCATTAATTGTTCTTGTTTAGTCCATAGTGGCAGTGAGTATTCCTGCTGGTTCATTACTAGATCCATATGAATACCAAGGACTTGCTCATTTAATCGAACACTGTAGGTGTTTTTAACTATTTTTATACAAGTATTAGAATAGAGAGTCCATCTTTTTCTTTTGTCAAGTACTGTTTTCTGGATCAATCAAATATCCCGAGTTCAATTGTCTTAATGCATTTGTTGCATTTCACGGTGGTACAATACACGCGTATACCGAGTTAGAATTTGTATGTAGATAAAAATATTGAAATTAAACAATTTTAGATGGCAAACATTTTATTCTAGACTGTAATTGTATTTGAAATTCAAAGTCAAAGAGTTGTTGAAACACTCGATATTCTAATACATTCAATTATTGAACCATTAATGATTCCTGAACAAGTAGCATTACAATTACAAACAATTCATGAGGGTAAAGGTGTTAATCAATAATATAATGATAATACGATAGTTTGTAGAACTGCAACGTAGCTTCATTTGAGGCAAGAGAATGATTCCATTTTTGAGTAGTCTCTTCTTCATCTAATTTCAGAAAGTATTATTGCCCAAAGTGACGATCATTATCGTGCAACAAGACTACTCGCACACTTAGCTCATGATACACATCCAATAGCACAATTTTCATGGGGTAATGAGCATTTTTGTTCGACAAAATTATAAATTAAATTTCTATTTTGTTTTATGTAGGAAATAAGACAAGTTTAAAAGAATTGATAACGGGAAATACGTATTCTACTGAATTATTAAAAGATTTTGTTAAAGAAAAATATTTAATACCAGAAGGAATGAATGTGGTTATGATATCAAGTGAATCATTTCGAGTTATGCAACAACGTATTGAACGTTTATTTTGTTTAATGAAACGAAGGTATCCAAACTGCATTCTCTAGTGAATCTGCGTGTGCTCTAGTACTTGGATAGGTACTTTGCTTGCATAATGAAGCATATACTTGCTTTTTTTTCTACAAGTAAATTTACTTGCAAGCACTGAAGTCTTCATTTGACAGAGACAAGTACCTGTTCAAGTATTTGTTGAAGTAAAAGTGCAAGTACCTACCATTGTTTCCAAGTTAATCTTATTGAAATAAATGTACATTGTAACTTAATATCTCAAATTTACTTAATATCAACAAATTTCTTAGAAATCTCAAATTGCTTTTATTAGCAATCTTACTTAACAAGTACTTACACAAAAGATTTTGTGAAAGCGCTAGGTATCAAGACAATAAATCAAATTTGGACAAGCTATTTTAAGAGTATATGACAGATTAGGAGTTATCTGAAGTATCTGAGGAATTACATGATTTATTAAGGTTATTCTACTTTCTTTTCAAAATATTATAATTTAACTTTAGTTATAAACCATTACCGGATTATGTTGCAATGAAAAACGCATTTGACACATACAACTTTAAGAAATTCTATATGGGTAATATTGAATTCATTCAACGATTTGAATCTTGCCATGTTTCTTTTGTTATTTTCTAGTATTACCTAAAGAAAATATTCATCAATTGAGAATATCGTTCCCATTGCCGTCTGCTCATGATTATTGGAAAATAAAACCCGAAGATTATTGTAGATTTATATTTTCACATGAAGCACCTGAAAGTCTAAGCAGTTATCTCAAAAATAAGTAAATATAACAAATAGATTTTAGAATTACAAAAAATGAATATAGAATAGTGAAGCTTTTGTGAAAGTTCTGTACAATTTTAAAAGAAAGTAGAAAATAGTTAAAAATTCTGTTATTAGGAGATTTGTCTATAATTTTTCGAGATTATGGACAACATTGGTTGAGTTTGATGTTGGCGATTCACAATTTTATCACAATTCAAGTGGTTCACTATTTACATTTATTATACATTTAACTCGTCAAGGTCTCAAAAATATTCGATTGGTAGAAATGTATTTAGTTTTTGTTCGAGACATGAATTATACTTTGGTATTTTTAGATACTTGATTCGATATTTGAGGCAATTAATTTAGTAAAACGTTTGGGACCATTGAAACGTGTTTATGATGATATGCAATTGACTGATCTTCATGCATTTTTGTTTCAAGATAAAGTACGATATTTCTATTCTTACAATGTTTTCAATAGAACAGTTTTTCATAATAGGAAGACAGTATTGAATATGCTGATACGATTGCACGAAACTTACGAAAATATCCACCGTTGTTTGCACTCTTCGGACACAGTCTACATCTTCAGTTTGAACCAGTTGTAAGTAAAAAAAAACGTTTCAACAGTATTCTGTAGTATTGTTTTAGATAGCTATCTAAAGTTTCTAGTCAGTTATGAAAATTATAAACGCATTGGATCCTCGAAATTGTAACATGATGCTATTATCAAAGTTATCTGAACCTTACTGTGATCAATCAGAACCGTGGTTCGATATTAAATATGGAAAATTTGGCAAGCTTTTTTAAAATAATTGTATACAATAGATTAAATACATATGATGCTTTTCTTTCTAGACATTCCTGAACATTGGCTAGAATATTGGAAAAGTACGGAATAACAAAAATTCAGTCGAGTAAGGATAGTTTTTTCAAATTATGTTCAATTTATCTACTGTGAAAGTAAAGAACTGTAATAATTTAAGGACGTTATAACAAAAACTGTTGTTACTGATCGTTTCGTGTTAGATCCCCGTCCAAATCCCAATTTATCGATACCAGATTCAACTCAATTTTTAGCGGTTGATTTTTCAATAAAGCAAATGGATATTGAAATGAATGATGTAATGATATCTGAAGAAGAATTTTGTCACATACAGAAAGTGAAATTATTTAAATTTCTAATCGATTTTAGGTTCCAATTATACTCGCTGAAGAACAATGGGGAACACTCTGGTACTATCGTAATAGTCAGCCATTACCAAAAGGTTTGTCAAAAACTTCAAAAATGATCTATACTTTCTATTTTTATACCTTTTAGCATTTTTCAATCTTCGTTTTCTATCTCCCTACGTTGGACTGACACCACAACAGTAAGTTCGTTAAATTTTTAATAATAGTACACTTTTGAGGTCATAATTATTCGTCACTTTAGTGCATGTATGTTTGATTTATATATAGTAATGTTAAATTCTTTATTATCAGCTCATGCTTATCCTGGAAAAGCATCACATATATCTATGTTTTTGATATCAAGTGATACGGGTATTAGTATGAAAATAAGTGGATTTAATCAACATTTACCAGTAAGATTTTCAACTAACATAACTCTAGAGAGAAAAAATGATTTTATTTCTAGAAATATTTGGAAAAAGTTTTAAAAGTTGTTCGCGATTTTCAAATATCTGAGGAAGGTGTTTTATCATGGAAACAAGAACTAAAAGTCGAATATTTTCAAGAATTGACTAATCCAAGAAAATTAGCAAAGTAAATTCACACAGCATTGTAAAGCATAACAGATATTCGTTTTTCTGCTTTAAAAATAAACTTCGACATTTATATAGAAGATCGTTTTAAGACTACTATTGTCCATTTTCTAACTGCTACAAGAGAAAATTATCTAACAATATTTTGATTCCTTTCTTTTCAGACATGTTCGATTATATTTAATGAAAGATATCTGGTGGCCGGTGTATGAAAAAATTCAGTTTTTGGACGATATTACCTTTAAACAAATAGTAGAATTTTCTATATTATTTCGGACACATTTATCGCTCGATATGTTTGTCGCTGGAAATATGACTGGAGAAGTTCGTATAAAAACCATAGTTATGTTCTTTTATAAACATGAGCACATTTTCTCTATTTAGGAATCAAAACAACTTTTTACAATGGCACAAACTGTTTTTAAACTTGGTCCAGTGCCAAAAGTACTTATTCCATCTGTAAGTGTCGGTAACTATTTAAATAATACTTGTCAGCTTTTCAAACGTTATTACCATTGAAAATTCAATGTAGATAGATATACTATCAAATACTTCGCGCTGCCTTTCGTTAAAATACCAAGTTACTTTTACAGCTATGTATCGTTCCTTGTTCAGTTACGTGCTACTCATTTACCGCCACAAGAAACTTTAGTGAAAGTGGAAAGTTTCTCTACCGAAGATTGCACTACATGTCTGCTACTATTTCTGGAGCATGGTATTACATCGATAAAAGATTATGTTATGTTAGAAATTATCAGTGAAACAATTCAAGAACCATTAGAAGTTTATTTAAGTTCAGTTGTAAAGGGACCGCTTACATGTCAAGTAACGTTACGTGATACGTATGGAATATTATCGTTACAAATTGAACTAACATTTCCTGCTCATATGTACAATGCATTAGATGTCTGTGAATACGTTAATCAATTTTTTCTATTATTTAAAGATTTGATTAATGAAACAACAAGTGTCGAATTTGAACGAATTATCACCATGTTTCGAACGGGTGAACTCCCTCTTTCTCTCTCTCTCTTTCATCTAGTATCGCTTCAAGCATAAAATAATCATCGCATTTTCACTGCTTGTTTCAGCAAAACAAATGATGGAAACATCTTTACAAAGTGTTGTTGATCGATTTTGGACAGAAATATTATTTCAAACATATGTTTTTGACAGAATTCATAAAGAGGTATGCAAACAATTTTAGCAAGTCTTTGGAAAGTTCGATGAAAAAATAGACAAAGCAATGGTATTTCTCACAGAAACCATGCTCACGCACGCAAATATACATGTAACACCTGTGTGTTCTCATATTCAGCATGGTTGGTAGCCTTTAGAGATATATTATTTTAAATCAAACTTTTCAAGATTTGTAGCTTTTTCGGAGGGATATGTTAGCTTCGTTTTATAATCAACCAGTGAGTCTCAAAATGCACCAGATCCCAGTATGAATTCTATGAGCAATACCATTTATTCTAGACTCACTTCTAGAAAACGTGACTTGAAACAAGTTCTAGAGTGGTGAAAAATGGTAAAATTTCCCTCTAGTGTATTTTCATTTAAAACTAATTTGCCTAATTTTTACTCAGTTGAATGTTTGGTTTTCTTCTATAAATTTCTATATTCTCTTACTTTTCTCTTCAGCGTGATGCACTCGAAACAATAACGGTAACTGAGCTACAAGAATGGTATATGGAACATGTTTTACCCCCATCAAGACGACAATTATCTGTCATAGTATGTTCATATATAACTCTGAATAAACAGTCTGGTGCATTCTATTTTACTAGAAATTGAAATTCAAGAAATATATTTTAAAGATAATTTTGATCGTATTTAGGTCACATCATCCAAAGTAGAGAAAGCACTTACCATACTCACTTCTGGTAACCAAATGCTGCGTTCTTCTCACGAATTTCGTAATCGTATTCAAACACGTTCGTTAATCAATTTATCAAATTCACGTCTAAACCGCATATCAAAACGTAAACATGAGATAAAAATTGATGAAGAACGTACACTTATTCAACAATCAAAATCTGAACCAAAATTTCATTGTCTAACAACAAAGCGAAAACATGAATATCCGTTAAAAACAAAATCGGAACCATTGCAATTGAAAAGAATGATAGATGATCTCATTCATGGACAAGGAACAGCAGCAAAATTAGAATATATTCTTAAATCATTTGAACACATCGAAACAAGTGGAAGACAAAATTCAGTTAAAACAAAACACTTAAAAATTTTAACCAAACCCGATTTTGTCAAAGATAATTATTTTCAAATTGAAGATCTAAAAGATTTTAAGGAGTCATGTTTTTTATTCAATACTACATCTCTTAAATAAAAACAATATATTTGCTCAGAACAAGTGCAGTGTCGTAATTTTTTCCCACTCCAAAAGATAATCCTACTCAGCCGATAGAGATAGATAAAGTACTTCTAATTGACCTTCAAAATAGTAAACGAGTTTTTGCAAATGGAGTTCCATTAATTTTTTATAATTTGAAGATGAATAAAAAGTTTTTCTCAATGTCCCTTCTGAGTGTTTCGGACGGGATCTTGCTGAGGCGGGAAACATAAAATGTTAGTTGAATGGCAACTTTTTCATAGAAAGTTCTCCATAGGTCAAGTGAGTTATTGTTGACTGAATAAGAAAATGGATAGAATTATTCTTGTAATGTTCGACATCTACATTCTCAAGTGAACTGAGGAAAAATGCACAGAAAGTCAGTCTCGAAGCTTGCACTATGGGCCAATCCAGGTTACCACGAATCGGGCTTTTATACAGCTGAAAGTGGTTGTTTTACAGCAACTTTATGCATTTCTGTGAAAATTTATTCGTCATAATAGTTCAGGCGTATTCTTGACAGAAGGTCCTTTCAACAAAAATATATTAGGCTGTTATTCTTCACATATAACTCATATAAAAAAGGATTACTGCAAAAAACTCACCAGCCATTTCCACAACCTAAAACAGAGGCAGCTTTCTTAAACAAAAATGGCTTAGAAATAGCTGGTGATTTTTTTGCAGTAATACTTTTTTATAGGAGTTATTTGTGAAGAATAACAGCCTACTAAGTCAATTATTTGTGCATACATGAAAGTATATTTCAAAATCAAACCGATACTCACCAAATTTGCAGCTTCGAGGAGGGGCCAGTGTTCAGAAACTGAGCCATAATCTGTCATAAAACACCCGTAAAGTATGTTTGAGCAAAAACACGAGCACATACATAGAAACTGTATTTCCTGGAATAAAAATGTACAAACAGAAAAAGAATCGTTCAAGGATAAAACTGATTGTCAAACTGGCGCGCCAAGGATGTTAAATTTGAAAAATTAAGTGGATTTGGTTGATAACTGGACATATCTGGATTAGATGTGAAGAATGAAGTTATTGGAGTGAGTATTGGTAATGACATCAGGTCTCTTCCTACTATTGAACACTCATAACATTGACAGTCATTCGGATTTGCATACATTGAATGTGGATACGGATTAACAAAAGGATCATGAACTTGAAAATTTGATAGTGGAGTCAACATATAAGGCTAGAATAAAATGAATGGAATAAAATAAGGCAGCTCATAAAACAACGCATATTAATCCCATATCAGATCGTAAACACTACGCGAAATTATTCCTCAAAGCTGACAAGTAGTCATTCGACTCAGGTACAAAAGGTAAAGCAATACATACTATTACGTGTGTAGCCAATGCTGAGTAATTTGACGACGCTCCTTGTACCGGATAAGACGATAGCATCGGTGGGTTGAATAGGATATTGTTGTTGGGTAGATTTCGATTATCAATCACTGGCTTTGTAGAGACATCTTGAGCGATCGGTGAAGACGATGATTGAAGATGACACGATTTTTTTCGCTCAGATCGCTTAAATAAAGACTAAAAATAAGGCTTACTTAACCGAGATTTAGAAAAATACTTTCTACTCAGTTGTTAACCAATGCGAAATCTTTCTGGCAACATATCTAATACTCAATACTATCCTTGATGCATCATCCTTAGGCGAAACACTTATATCGGGCATCTATAAGTATCAATTAAAACTATCTACACATGCACGCTCTACAACTCTTCTGTATTGCTACTACAGTAGAAAAGACAGAAGGCCCAACTATCTACTACAGAAAGATATGAAACGAATAAAAAAATTGAATGACTGGTGCTGAAAGGCTAAGTACTCGCTAAGTATTGGAATAGCAGAATCCTCATCTACAAAGACACCTCTTCTCTCATGTAGGTTTACAGTCAGCAATAATATTTAGTTACTTACTCGTCTGTTTGAAAACCAATATTTCACTTTTGATTCTGAACTTTGTAGAATTTGTGCTAAACGTTGAATTTCAGTTGTAGATGGATAAGAATTGGTCACGTAGCTTGGAACTAAGATTTGTTTTTGAAATTCATTTAATAATTGACGTTTCGAATGACCTGTTGTAGAAGATGGATTTGTAGAAGACATTGTACGGAGAGAGATGTTTAATAGAAGAGAAATTGTGAAGAGTAACTTTTATTTCTTGTGTATTATATAGGTTATTTTAGTGAAACTTCTCAAAATGAGATCATGTGAATGTTATCTAACTGAGTTAATCAAGCTCATGTACATTTAAACAGAAAAAGTAAACAGTTTTATTTAGGCATATCAATTAATTTAGTTCTGTTATAGAATTTTGTCACTCAAAAAAATGAGAACAAAAGTTTATAAAGTGAACTTTTAATCCAATAAAGAATCTATAAAATCTGTGTGATAAGTGAAACGATAGTGGATGGAACATCGACTTTCAGTTCTGATTATAGTTAAAGACTCCAAACTTTGATTTGAGACACCTCATAAAAATAAGGATTATTCACTGTTTATTTATTGAGAGTTTGACCGAAATAAATATACGATGACTTTTGCTATCGTGGGAAGTTATGTATAGAATCGTATAACTTAGTTCGAACAAAACTCTCAACGCTTACACGAAAAAATGGACCAGCATGGCATAACAATCCCATCTATCATATAGCGTAGTTTGTTTTAACTGACAATGGTGACTCACCTATCAAGTACTCATAAACTGAGTCAAAGAGCTAAAGGAAAGGAAATGTTGTTGATGTCGTCGACGTTTTATAGGTAAAAGATGTTAGCATTATTTCTATTATGATTTTTCATTTAATTAACAACTCAACACAGGAGAAAGGAACATGACTGAATTTAGTTTTGTTCCATCCATTCTGTTAAACGTCAAATGAATTTCAACTGTAAAAAACGTTCTATAATATGTTGATTGCTACCACAAAATTTGGTTCTCAGGACCCAGAATGAGGAAATTTGCTGAGAAAACACTAATAAGTTGATCAACATGCACGATAATATTCATCCCTGTTCGGATTTTCACCCAAAGTTAATGTAAAATGCTTCCACTAATGAGATGTATCTGTCCTAACGTCTTTTATTATCCGAAAGCATAATGTTTCAGGTTCTTTTTGTATATTTCATATAAAAACGCACAAACTGCGAACCAGAGCATCTGCAAAAGGCAAACCCAACATCTCATGTAGCACCATCTTAGAGAGATGCGATTCATTAGATTCATCACAGTAAAATGCAGAATAACATTATAATTGCTTTGAATATTACGTAAGCTTTGTAGTCAGGTTGCCATACGGATACTTCCGTACAGGTCCGCCCACTTTATGCATGATTTAAAAGCGAGAAGGCTTGACTATATGCAATCGATAGTCCTACTAAAGGTTTGTAAAGACCCCTTGTCGCTCCAACAAGGTTTTTCTTCAGCCATAAGTTCTGAATTGAAGCGTTTTTAGGGGTGCCAGAACAGTGAAATCTGACCTTATCTAATACTATCAAGCGTTATCCCGCTGCTGGCTGGAAAGAGCATACAAAGTTGTATATTTCTATCCGCAAATGAGATTTTCTCTTCTGACATTAGGAAAGAATTTTTGACTGGAGGACCTTAACTGCATTAGCAGATATCACTCGTTTTATAGCGTGCTGGACGAGCTCAAAACCCAACAA
>CAJNOQ010001195.1:0-34701 GCA_905250885.1 Didymodactylos carnosus
TCAGTCCTTCATAATAGTTAACGGTGCACCGATGCCAATAGCTTTAATTGACAGCAGTTAGATTCAGTTTCGGTGCACTTGTGTCAATAGCTTCTTGGTGATACTACCTATGGTGGCAATAGGCGTACCCTTTTTTCTTTATGTGTGTCTTCTTTCAGATCTGGGATGAATCATCGTGCAGAAGTAATAAAGCTTCTATTCATGCAGTGACTGCTTTTAATAAGAACGGAAATACTCGACAAAGATAGTGATTTCGTTATCTAAACGTTTTTGATGATTAGTTAAAAGGTCTTTCACTTTCCAGTGACGTTTAGGTTCAGCGATTATCTTGTTGTTTTTTCCGGCAGTATCCATAGCCTCTTGTGACGCTTCCAATAATATTTTATGCCTTCAAGGTGTCTATATTGTTTATTATAATGGTTATCTTTTCTTTTTATTTGTTTAAACATATAAGATAAGCGAGAATAGTTGTTCGTAGATAGTGTGTGTTCGACTACTACAATATCGGATTATTTTACGCCACCGGCATTCTTTTGGATCTTGTTCAATTTAAATGTTGATTTTTGTTGTTATTGTAAGAATCGGCGTTCGATGATATTGACGTTAAAGAACTGCTTCATTATTTGATTTGACATTTTTAAAAATTCTTGCCGATATACGGTAGCTGCTAAAGTGTTTATAAAGAAACTAGCGGTCACATTTAAGAAGATTAGAAGTAGACATAATTTTATTGCAAATATGTGAACGTTGGTTACTTGGTTCGCTGGTGTAAAAGCAATTAAAACCTGTAAAATTGAACCTGGTAGACTTAGAACGACATAAACCGATGTTTGAAACAACATGAGGCAAATCATTTGTCGATCACGTCGACGATTAACAGTTGTGTTGATTGTACGAACTTGTCGTCGTTGTTTCCGTATATTGTGTAGCGTTAGCAGACTAAATAGAATCATTAACAGTGGTGTAGCTACTGCATAGATAATTCCATCGTACAAATTTAGAAAATGATCATAACTTGGATTTGTAGTAGTGCATAATACACCACTTACAATTGCATAATTGAACGGGTTGTGAATGGAAATGAGAAAACAAATCAGTATCAAAGATGGTATTGTATATAGAGTTACTTTCACTTGACTCAGGCGCCGGAGGCTGGTGTTTGATGATGAGGAAGCACACCGATCAATACAAGCCATCACCAAGAGCCAAGCTGATAATAAGGGCAAGACATTGCCTATATATGTATAGAATTTACATGACTCATTTGATTTCAATTTCAAATCAATATTAAAACCTTCCACTAGGAATCGAACCGTTAAGCTTAAATACAAAACTAATAAATTTACAAACGATTGAACCATGTAATACATGCTACACGAATAGGACCGTAAGGCCGCTCGTGTAAATACTAATATGTTTAGTACGTTTCCAATAGTACCCAAAACGAAATAGAATGGCGGAATAATACGAAACATCTGTACAATAATGGACGATAGATAATCTGACATTACTCAAATAATCCTTTTCTTGAATGCTTGTTGGTTGTTTGAAAATTTGTAATATTTAATTTTCTACAAAAAAAGACTCGCATCCTAGTCATGAGGAGACCATTGTAAATTGCCATTTCTGTTTTAAAGAATTTAAGCTACTATTGACCTGGTCTTTTCTACGACTAGGTAAAAACGTTGTCCTTTGTCATTTGTCCTTTGACAACCTGAGCGTAAACGAATATTCTAACGAAAACTCACAGAATGCATCTCATCGCATCGCTAAAAGCTAACTTACGAAGAGCTCGTACAGCTTTGTCGACAAGTGCGTTTCCTTTAAATTTGGATGAAAAAATCGAGACTTAGTCGAAAAAGACTTGATCTTTTTTCGATTCGTTCCAAAGAAAGTCGTTTTCCTCCGCAACGAAGATGAATTTCAAAAATCGGCACGCAAACTTTTAAAGCTTGTTTCAGGGCGATTCTTTTTGCGTATGACTCAATGCGGTAACTCTTAACACGAAAAACTAGATACAGTTACAAAATGAATCACTCCGTTTTGACACGCACTGGTTCGGACGTCTATGTCAGACGAGTGTTTACCTCTGGGATGATCTAGACAGCTTTTTTCTAAATCAGTTTTTGACGCTGAATCAGAAAAATATAGTTAGAATTTTCTAGCTTGCAATACAACTTTGAAATCACTTTTATGATGGAAGTCGGTTTATGAGGCTTTTTAGGTCTTCATAGTTTTTCATGTTTTTCTCCATGAAGAAAGAGCTTTTAAAAGCTGCGATGGTGATATTTGAGATCACCTCGTTGTGGCGAATCAGAATAAGTATAATAAAGTCAGAAAAAATTTTCCTGCAATTTTGAATTAGCCGCACCTTAAATTCTGACTAGCTATTTCCATTTTTCAAAAACATGTTTTAGCAGAAGAAACATGAAGAGACATTTTTGCAGGAACTTTTGCGACACCCGTTATGCGCAAGAAAACGAAAGAACATTAGAACTATAGAAAGAACAGTAGAAAACAAAAGAGAAAAAGCAGCATGCAGAAAAAGCATGCAGATACTCTAATGTTTGAAAAATTTAAAACTTAGTTAAAATTAATCAAGTAGTTTTTTAAAAATAGCTCGGCATGTGTAACTTGATATGCTCTATAAAATGGTTGATGTGAAAATCCCAAATTCGATTGAAAAATTTCATGGTTTGATTTTCTAGAAACCTCACCTGGTTTCTCAGGGGATTTTAAAAGATTCCAAAAATCCCATCATAACTCATGATAGTATACATAGTGTACTCCAACAATATCACAGGGAGTGAGAGTTTTTCTCCAAAATGACCGGATCGATGATTTGGGCTCTCACGGCATCATCTCTTGTGAAAGAACGAAAACACGTCCGAAGCTCGCAGTTATGTGGACCTGCAGTTTTCGCCAAAATTCATGAAAATGTTTGCTCGAAAAATCTGATTTGGTCGACTGAGCACGTTAGATCATGCCTTATCTTTAGTGGCTGGCTCCTAAATACTTTCTCTTATTCTTTCTTTGTATTATATATTGGATCACTAAACTAATGCTCTATTCATTATTCTTTCCATCGCTCTCACAATGTCATGTTCTACTTGTAGAACACACTTGTCGACAAAGCTATTTAGACTCTTCATACGTTAGGTTTTAGCGTAAGTGCATGAGATGCATTCTGTGAGTTTTCGTTAGAATATTCGTTTACACTCAGGTTGATAAAGGACAAATGCTGGAATACTTACGCTGGTAGGAGAGGCTGGTGCCATTGGATTTTATATTCTTATAATCGCTGATGGTCTCGTATTTGTAGAAAACAAAATGAACAAAAACTCACAAATTCGCTCCATTTTTCAAAGAAATAGCACAAGAATAGGATTTAAATGTACCGAGGTATACTAACGCTTCTGATTTTAACGTTTTAACCGATATAAGGAGAAACTAATATGTCAAACAATCGTTACATACATTAGTCAAATAATCCTTTTCTTTGGTTGTCTAGCAATTTGTAACATTTAACTTAAGCCACGTGCAACCTTTTGGTTAAGAGGTAGAGGCAAGTTTTACAAGCTATTCGCTTCGCCGCTCAATTTAGAACAAAAGTATGAAGCGCTTTTTTCGAAATTTGTTTTCGTTCCTGAGAAAGTACATATCTTTTGAGGCAGGAATGAAAAAATCGAAATCCTGCCCGTAATTCTCTATGCAATCAGCTCATTTCTTATGCAATCAAATATCATATTTGGAGTCAGCGTCGAAAACCTGGCTGAATTATACACTTTTTTACCCTATCCGACCACTTTTGGTTTTGTCGAATTTTCACGTAGAAAAAAAAATTACAGAGATTTTCACCAAAAAATGAGAATCGACAAAAGGTTTCGAAACGTAGATCATTCGATTCCGCTTTTGACGCTGACTCCAAATATGATATTTGATTGCATAAGAAATGAGTTCTGATGAACAAAATACAGAATCACGGGCAGAATTTCGATTTTTTCATTCCTGACTCAAAAGATATGTACTTTCTCAGGAACGAAAACAAATTTCGAAAAAAGCGCTTCATACTTTTGTTCTAAATTGAACGGCGAAGCGAATGGCTTGTAAAACTTGCCTCTACCTCTTAACTAAAAGGTTGCACATGGCTTGCAAGATGAGTACTGTCAATCAAAAGGTGCAGATGAAAAGCTACATGTCCAGAAGTTATTGTTTCATCTGGAACCTTCAAATATACTTTTGTAGATACAGTTTTAGACGTTGATCAAGAAAGACACCTCTGTGAAGCTCCAAATCCATCTGGAATGGAGTTACAGCATTTTTAAAAAGTTAGCAGATTTTCGAAACGAAAGTCCCTCTCAATATTTTGACTATTTCTCTGTGATAACGCGCACTGAAAAGATTCAAAGTAACATATTCTTGATTAGCATGAAGTTCTCTATCGAATGATGTATGTTTCAAGTGAAAATAAAATGGTGCTGAACGTTCGAACTTGAAGCGCCTTACTGTGTGATATAAAGTTGTTTTCGAACTTAAAAGAATGCCAGTCTTTTCCGCTCTGTTTTATGCCATTATTCTTCTTTTTCACCTCTTTGCCGTGCGATGCGCATAGCAGAGGTAGATACAGAAGCGATGTTCTCTCTCAGTTCGTCGCACAAATTATTTTCTCAGAGAAAAACATTCGTGCGACGATTGAGAGAGAGAGCAATTAGGGACGAATCGAGAGTAAATGATACAGACGGCAAGAAAGGGAAAAAAGAACAAACTTTATATTAGAATCAAAGTTAGTTTAGTATAACAAAGATTACACTCACTATGACATTAGTCTATATTCTGTCAACTTGACGGACTGAAATTCAGCTACTTCAAAGGTATCCATCTCCGGCTTTTGTGACAGTTTAAATCATACAAGGTATACTCTACGTCGATCTTCTTTTTAGAAAGAAATAAAATTCATTTTTTTAACTTCAGTTGTTATAATTATAACAACTGAAGTTAAAAAAATGAATTTTATTTCTTTCTAAAAAGAAGATCGACGTAGAGTATACCTTGTATGATTTAAACTGTCACAAAAGCCGGAGATGGATACCTTTGAAGTAGCTGAATTTCAGTCCGTCAAGTTGACAGAATATAGACTAATGTCATAGTGAGTGTAATCTTTGTTATACTAAACTAACTTTGATTCTAATATAAAGTTTGTTCTTTTTTCCCTTTCTTGCCGTCTGTATCATTTACTCTCGATTCGTCCCTAATTGCTCTCTCTCTCAATCGTCGCACGAATGTTTTTCTCTGAGAAAATAATTTGTGCGACGAACTGAGAGAGAACATCGCTTCTGTATCTACCTCTGCTATGCGCATCGCACGGCAAAGAGGTGAAAAAGAAGAATAATGGCATAAAACAGAGCGGAAAAGACTGGCATTCTTTTAAGTTCGAAAACAACTTTATATCACACAGTAAGGCGCTTCAAGTTCGAACGTTCAGCACCATTTTATTTTCACTTGAAACATACATCATTCGATAGAGAACTTCATGCTAATCAAGAATATGTTACTTTGAATCTTTTCAGTGCGCGTTATCACAGAGAAATAGTCAAAATATTGAGAGGGACTTTCGTTTCGAAAATCTGCTAACTTTTTAAAAATGCTGTAACTCCATTCCAGATGGATTTGGAGCTTCACAGAGGTGTCTTTCTTGATCAACGTCTAAAACTGTATCTACAAAAGTATATTTGAAGGTTCCAGATGAAACAATAACTTCTGGACATGTAGCTTTTCATCTGCACCTTTTGATTGACAGTACTCATCTTGCAAGCCATGTGCAACCTTTTAGTTAAGAGGTAGAGGCAAGTTTTACAAGCCATTCGCTTCGCCGTTCAATTTAGAACAAAAGTATGAAGCGCTTTTTTCGAAATTTGTTTTCGTTCCTGAGAAAGTACATATCTTTTGAGTCAGGAATGAAAAAATCGAAATTCTGCCCGTGATTCTGTATTTTGTTCATCAGAACTCATTTCTTATGCAATCAAATATCATATTTGGAGTCAGCGTCAAAAGCGGAATCGAATGATCTACGTTTCGAAACCTTTTGTCGATTCTCATTTTTTGGTGAAAATCTCTGTAATTTTTTTTTCTACGTGAAAATTCGACAAAACCAAAAGTGGTCGGATAGGGTAAAAAAGTGTATAATTCAGCCAGGTTTTCGACGCTGACTCCAAATATGATATTTGATTGCATAAGAAATGAGCTGATTGCATAGAGAATTACGGGCAGGATTTCGATTTTTTCATTCCTGCCTCAAAAGATATGTACTTTCTCAGGAACGAAAACAAATTTCGAAAAAAGCGCTTCATACTTTTGTTCTAAATTGAGCGGCGAAGCGAATAGCTTGTAAAACTTGCCTCTACCTCTTAACCAAAAGGTTGCACGTGGCTTAAGTTAAATGTTACAAATTGCTAGACAACCAAAGAAAAGGATTATTTGACTAATGTATGTAACGATTGTTTGACATATTAGTTTCTCCTTATATCGGTTAAAACGTTAAAATCAGAAGCGTTAGTATACCTCGGTACATTTAAATCCTATTCTTGTGCTATTTCTTTGAAAAATGGAGCGAATTTGTGAGTTTTTGTTCATTTTGTTTTCTACAAATACGAGACCATCAGCGATTATAAGAATATAAAATCCAATGGCACCAGCCTCTCCTACCAGCGTAAGTATTCCAGCATTTGTCCTTTATCAACCTGAGTGTAAACGAATATTCTAACGAAAACTCACAGAATGCATCTCATGCACTTACGCTAAAACCTAACGTATGAAGAGTCTAAATAGCTTTGTCGACAAGTGTGTTCTACAAGTAGAACATGACATTGTGAGAGCGATGGAAAGAATAATGAATAGAGCATTAGTTTAGTGATCCAATATATAATACAAAGAAAGAATAAGAGAAAGTATTTAGGAGCCAGCCACTAAAGATAAGGCATGATCTAACGTGCTCAGTCGACCAAATCAGATTTTTCGAGCAAACATTTTCATGAATTTTGGCGAAAACTGCAGGTCCACATAACTGCGAGCTTCGGACGTGTTTTCGTTCTTTCACAAGAGATGATGCCGTGAGAGCCCAAATCATCGATCCGGTCATTTTGGAGAAAAACTCTCACTCCCTGTGATATTGTTGGAGTACACTATGTATACTATCATGAGTTATGATGGGATTTTTGGAATCTTTTAAAATCCCCTGAGAAACCAGGTGAGGTTTCTAGAAAATCAAACCATGAAATTTTTCAATCGAATTTGGGATTTTCACATCAACCATTTTATAGAGCATATCAAGTTACACATGCCGAGCTATTTTTAAAAAACTACTTGATTAATTTTAACTAAGTTTTAAATTTTTCAAACATTAGAGTATCTGCATGCTTTTTCTGCATGCTGCTTTTTCTCTTTTGTTTTCTACTGTTCTTTCTATAGTTCTAATGTTCTTTCGTTTTCTTGCGCATAACGGGTGTCGCAAAAGTTCCTGCAAAAATGTCTCTTCATGTTTCTTCTGCTAAAACATGTTTTTGAAAAATGGAAATAGCTAGTCAGAATTTAAGGTGCGGCTAATTCAAAATTGCAGGAAAATTTTTTCTGACTTTATTATACTTATTCTGATTCGCCACAACGAGGTGATCTCAAATATCACCATCGCAGCTTTTAAAAGCTCTTTCTTCATGGAGAAAAACATGAAAAACTATGAAGACCTAAAAAGCCTCATAAACCGACTTCCATCATAAAAGTGATTTCAAAGTTGTATTGCAAGCTAGAAAATTCTAACTATATTTTTCTGATTCAGCGTCAAAAACTGATTTAGAAAAAAGCTGTCTAGATCATCCCAGAGGTAAACACTCGTCTGACATAGACGTCCGAACCAGTGCGTGTCAAAACGGAGTGATTCATTTTGTAACTGTATCTAGTTTTTCGTGTTAAGAGTTACCGCATTGAGTCATACGCAAAAAGAATCGCCCTGAAACAAGCTTTAAAAGTTTGCGTGCCGATTTTTGAAATTCATCTTCGTTGCGGAGGAAAACGACTTTCTTTGGAACGAATCGAAAAAAGATCAAGTCTTTTTCGACTAAGTCTCGATTTTTTCATCCAAATTTAAAGGAAACGCACTTGTCGACAAAGCTGTACGAGCTCTTCGTAAGTTAGCTTTTAGCGATGCGATGAGATGCATTCTGTGAGTTTTCGTTAGAATATTCGTTTACGCTCAGGTTGTCAAAGGACAAATGACAAAGGACAACGTTTTTACCTAGTCGTAGAAAAGACCAGGTCAATAGTAGCTTAAATTCTTTAAAACAGAAATGGCAATTTACAATGGTCTCCTCATGACTAGGATGCGAGTCTTTTTTTGTAGAAAATTAAATATTACAAATTTTCAAACAACCAACAAGCATTCAAGAAAAGGATTATTTGAGTAATGTCAGATTATCTATCGTCCATTATTGTACAGATGTTTCGTATTATTCCGCCATTCTATTTCGTTTTGGGTACTATTGGAAACGTACTAAACATATTAGTATTTACACGAGCGGCCTTACGGTCCTATTCGTGTAGCATGTATTACATGGTTCAATCGTTTGTAAATTTATTAGTTTTGTATTTAAGCTTAACGGTTCGATTCCTAGTGGAAGGTTTTAATATTGATTTGAAATTGAAATCAAATGAGTCATGTAAATTCTATACATATATAGGCAATGTCTTGCCCTTATTATCAGCTTGGCTCTTGGTGATGGCTTGTATTGATCGGTGTGCTTCCTCATCATCAAACACCAGCCTCCGGCGCCTGAGTCAAGTGAAAGTAACTCTATATACAATACCATCTTTGATACTGATTTGTTTTCTCATTTCCATTCACAACCCGTTCAATTATGCAATTGTAAGTGGTGTATTATGCACTACTACAAATCCAAGTTATGATCATTTTCTAAATTTGTACGATGGAATTATCTATGCAGTAGCTACACCACTGTTAATGATTCTATTTAGTCTGCTAACGCTACACAATATACGGAAACAACGACGACAAGTTCGTACAATCAACACAACTGTTAATCGTCGACGTGATCGACAAATGATTTGCCTCATGTTGTTTCAAACATCGGTTTATGTCGTTCTAAGTCTACCAGGTTCAATTTTACAGGTTTTAATTGCTTTTACACCAGCGAACCAAGTAACCAACGTTCACATATTTGCAATAAAATTATGTCTACTTCTAATCTTCTTAAATGTGACCGCTAGTTTCTTTATAAACACTTTAGCAGCTACCGTATATCGGCAAGAATTTTTAAAAATGTCAAATCAAATAATGAAGCAGTTCTTTAACGTCAATATCATCGAACGCCGATTCTTACAATAACAACAAAAATCAACATTTAAATTGAACAAGATCCAAAAGAATGCCGGTGGCGTAAAATAATCCGATATTGTAGTAGTCGAACACACACTATCTACGAACAACTATTCTCGCTTATCTTATATGTTTAAACAAATAAAAAGAAAAGATAACCATTATAATAAACAATATAGACACCTTGAAGGCATAAAATATTATTGGAAGCGTCACAAGAGGCTATGGATACTGCCGGAAAAAACAACAAGATAATCGCTGAACCTAAACGTCACTGGAAAGTGAAAGACCTTTTAACTAATCATCAAAAACGTTTAGATAACGAAATCACTATCTTTGTCGAGTATTTCCGTTCTTATTAAAAGCAGTCACTGCATGAATAGAAGCTTTATTACTTCTGCACGATGATTCATCCCAGATCTGAAAGAAGACACACATAAAGAAAAAAGGGTACGCCTATTGCCACCATAGGTAGTATCACCAAGAAGCTATTGACACAAGTGCACCGAAACTGAATCTAACTGCTGTCAATTAAAGCTATTGGCATCGGTGCACCGTTAACTATTATGAAGGACTGAGTTATTAGTGTTATGACAGCTAGAAACCTTAGTTTAACACATTTTTAACCTATTGATAGCCGAAATTTGGTTATTCATATTCGATACAGTTGTTGAATCTCCAAATTACATGTTTCAAATGATGCGGTGTGTAAAGGTCACAATACCGTTCCAAATGCTTTTGGAGTCAAAGTCACTATCCTCATGAATTTGTTAGTGAAATAATTGGACATCAGAAATCTCATCTATCAATTTCAGCTGGCGCGAATATAATTTTAATATTCGATTTCAACATTAAAGTGACCTGAAATCGAATTATTTTGAACTGTTGCTGTGGAAGCAATCAGGTCGGTCTATGACCAACTCGATTGCACAACATCAGTATTGTCATATTTTTCTTCGTTTAAACATGAATCTAATATAAAAATCTTCTCTTCTTTTTGAAAAAGAAAAGTGGCAAAACAAAATAAAGGTAACTAAATATTAAGTTAATAGTGGAAGTTAGTCAAACCGTTGCGGCAGTTGGGAGGTCTCCTACAGAAATTTGCGGACTACAATCACACCTCATTCTGAGAAAAAGTCTACCAAAATAAAGTTTTTGAGAAACTGGATGCTTTCACCTTCTAATGTTTACGTGGCAGAAAAGTACCTACAACCTGAAAAATAAAAATAAGCAAACATAATCTGTAGAAAAAATGCAATATGTAGTAGTACTCCAATTTTAGACTAGAAGACGGATATTGTCGAGATTTTGAAACCAAGCAATGATCTTTCTAAACTGATAGCATCTGCAAAAACACTCCAAAACAAGTACTCTGGCAGCGTGAGACATAGTGCAATTTATTTTTCAACTTTTTGTCATGAAATTTTGCCACGATTAATCGCGGTTTTAGCAAAAATCGAAGATTATTGTTATGTAATGAGTTAGTGTTGGCTATAAGTTGCGCTGAAACTATTGTTACCAAGGAAAACAGATGATTTTTAGTTTTCTGTTTGTGATTGAGACCTATTTTCTTGCGTTTTTGAATAAACGTATTATTATTTGTCGATTCATAACATTTGGTAGAACGAGTAGTTTGCCTTACCTGTCAAGCAGAAATATTGGCTTAGGACGGCGACTACGAACAAATGAAAACTGACGTTTGAAAATTTGGAGAAACGATGAGAAGGACAAAAGGAACAACCTTATTGCAAAAAGCATCTTGACGTTGCCAAATCATTAGAGATGAATGGAACTTAGTTATCTCTTTTCTCAACGCCTTTCAGCCAGATCAAGATACCCAGACTGATGATCAAACATGGTAATGAACATGAACCTTCATGAAGATTTCCGGGAGCATTCATTGACCATGTCTGAGATCTAGACCAAAGATCGAGATGTTGGTAGATCGCAAGATCTTAGATGAAACTATACAACTAGACCAGACTGAAATGATTTAGACAGCATAAAGTACTGCAACAAATTCATTTCCAACCACTATC
Source organism: Didymodactylos carnosus (assembly GCA_905250885.1). Lineage (NCBI taxonomy): Eukaryota > Metazoa > Rotifera > Eurotatoria > Philodinida > Philodinidae > Didymodactylos > Didymodactylos carnosus. The sequence goes on from CAJNOQ010001195.1 coordinate 11,422, forward strand.
TCTATGTCGTATTGGCATCTCAACAAACGAAAGGACCGGAGCCTGTTTTGCATTCAAAGAATTAATGTACACAAAACAGTTCTGCGAGGTCGTGTAATTCTTTTAAGTGCGGGCTAATGTTATGTGATGAGTTAGCGTTGATTATAAGTTGCGCTGCGAAATTATTCTTACCAAGTAAAACAGATGATTTTTGTTAGTTTTCTATTTTTGATTGAGACCTATTTTCTTGCGTTTATGAATAAGCGTATTATTATTTATCGACTCATAACATTATTCACAATTTATGGTCTATTATGAAAAAAATGAAAACTCCTCTACAAAGAAGAGGTCGTTACATACATAAGAATTTGGAAGCTTTACATAAAAATCTGAGATACACATTAGATTTTAAATCAAACCAGGAATTTTTTCACATATAAATTATTTCTTAAATCGAAAAATCTATATTTCAACGTGCATTAGTNCTTGATTAAAAAAGTCATCATCTTGGTTATTGCACTCAATGCCATGATTAGGAATTATTTTGATCGATTAAATTTTGTTGAACATAGTCGACTAAAGAAACATGGCGAATACATGAAGCGGTAGTGGAATAAGCGTATTATTATTTATCGACTCATAACATTATTCACAATTTATGGTCTATTATGAAAAAAATGAAAACTCCTCTACAAAGAAGAGGTCGTTACATACATAAGAATTTGGAAGCTTTACATAAAAATCTGAGATACACATTAGATTTTAAATCAAACCAGGAATTTTTTCACATATAAATTATTTCTTAAATCGAAAAATCTATATTTCAACGTGCATTAGTGAATAATCAATCCGCTAATAAACGTATGAGTCATCAATATTCAGCCCACATACCATTTGCGGATAGATAGAATGCAAAAGTATTTTGTAATACCCTAGAGTAAAGTCAACGAAGGAAAGGAAGAAACGTCAAGTTCACACGTGTTCAACTTCACTCTCATACTGTATGTAGCATACATAAAGGAAAAAGGTACGATATACGCTAGATTTTTTAGAAAGAATATACTGCTTTTTTACTATTAAAAGCAGTATATTCTTTCTAATGTCGCCTTTTCATTGACTAAAAAGCTCTTCGTTTCGTACACAAGAACCGAGAACCTTAATTTTACAATTCTGGTTATAACAAATGAGAATCTGTCGAACTGAACATTCGAATTTCTAAGTTTTGTTCAGATGAATGCGCTATCCTACATTAATAATTCGTTTGATTTATGATACGAAAAAAGGAAAATGAACGTATGTTGTGTTCGTTTAAACATGAAGAGAAACGCAAAGAAAAGGATGAAGATAAGAATAACAAATATTTACTATTACTCTCATTTCATATTTTGTTATTTCAACATCCTATGGTTAAACTAGTTAAAAAAAAGCGCAAGAAAACAGAATGTCTGATGTCATTGCAATTGTTAATAAAATAAATAAAATAGCTATAATCTCTGAAAAGTCGATATAAATACGAAGTTAGATGAGACTTCTTATATTCTAAATAAATACTTACATCATACCAAAAGTACTGGCATTTGCAGATAAAACATCACAAAATAGGGTTAATCAAAATTTTATTTCAGTAAGTATTTGAGTTAGTAGTCATGATTACCCACGCATAATGAGTTTGTTTCCAGGCATTTGATGGAAGTTTTTTCCAAATCATCCTTGATTAAAAAAGTCATCATCTTGGTTATTGCACTCAATGCCATGATTAGGAATTATTTTGATCGATTAAATTTTGTTGAACATAGTCGACTAAAGAAACATGGCGAATACATGAAGCGGTAGTGGGTGATAAGTACTAGATTTTTGCGACACATAAATGAACTAAAATTTCTTCATGCAGAAGGATTATGAGCGAATAATCTGTACCTGCTATATGCTGATGCGGCAGAGTAGGTACAAAACATTGTTTCATCTCTTTTCTTCAAACAGCTAGTCAAATAATCTTAAAAAAAGACAATTATGCAAAGAGGCACGCTGTAAATCATCAAAATTATATTTCATAATTTCGTAAAACTACTTGCCATTGAAATGAGAAGGCAAAGATTATCAGAAAGTACTCATAATATCAAAGTTCATAATGACAACGTCCGACGATATACTCATAAAAATGTTTTTACTATCTCGAACCGGAACGTGTCACAATTATTTTACATCTACCTTATTCAATGGATCTAGTACTATATAGTTTTCAGATGCTGTATCTAATTGATAAACTTAATCAGTCAATCGGTCCTTAATCATGGCATTAAGTGCCGCAACCATGATGATTAATTTTTTAATCAGAGATAATTCGAAAAAGATTTCCAATAAATGTCTTGAAACAAACTAATTGTGCGTAGGTAATCATGACTACCAGCTCAAATACTTACTGAAATAAAATCTTGATTCTGAATACTCTGAACAAATTCTCTTGTGAAGATTCTTTGCAAAATATGTCATTCTACACAGAATCTGTTGTTGTCAATCGGTCAAAATGCAAGCAGAATTCCAGATTCTAATTAGAATAACATTGACTAGTAGCGGATCCACATGCAAAACTTATGATTTTCTGTGTAGCTATTACAAGGAATGTATACATTTCCTGATGGTGTTCAGCGAATCTGAGCATATGTCATTCAAATTTCTCTTGGAATATAATAAATTGATAAATTATGTAGCCAACCGATGTTTGAAATTAGAGTAGAAAAAACGTAAGATTTAGTAATCAATTTCTTAAAATTGTGTTCCATTAATCGCTTTTCTTTCGATGCGACACATTGATATAATCAAATGTTATTCTTTCAACTGAGCAAAATAAAACCTAGTTCCCTGATTAATAATGAAGAAGGATTATTACGTTCTTTAAACGGCTAAGCTGTACGTGATTAGACTGTATTAATCTGAAAATTAAAGAACCGAAAAACGCAGACGGTTCAACAGGTTGAAAAGCTGTATTTATTGTTTGAAAGCCAATAAATCGATTCAAGATAACAGAGTTGCTATTACGTATAAAATTATGGAGAAAGCTTTTGTTTCTCGTTTTAATTTCCTCGAAAACCATAAATCTAAAAATAATATTCATATTACAACGGATAAATACATTGAAATAATTAATAGATTAAAGTTTTTAAATAATTTACCTAAAAGTTTAGAATTATGTAAAAATAAATATAATTTGTTGTCTACATAATATGTTAACGCACTTTGCTCAGTTGAAAGAATAACATTTGATCATATCAACGTATCACATCGAAAGAAAAGCGATTAATGGAACACAATTTTAAGAAATAGATTACTAAATTTTACGTTTCTTCTACTCTAACTGCAAACATCAGTTGTCTACATAGTTTATCAATTTATTATATTCCAAGACAAATTTCAATAACATCAAATTTCAATAACATATACCCAAATTCCCTGAACACTATCAGGAAATCTATACATTCCCTGTAGCCCAGCCGTGCCTATATAAGAGTTGTTATATTCTGTCTTTTCATTTTATGTACAATGTTAAAAATTTTATTTCATGGTCGTCTTTACCAATGCTATCCAGTGTTATCAAAACCAGTTAATCGTCATCTATCACTATTTTGGTTTTTAAATCAAAAACCTGATCATGATCATCGCTGTCTACTTTACTCAACTGACTTTCATCAAGAGGTGAGAACAATGAGTTTCACATCACCCCGTTATGTAAAAGTGACGTCTACGGATCCTGTGCCGAATTATCTTATTCATCCAGATCGCTTAGCTAATGAACTGATTCAATGTAACTATGAACAAATCTATTCACAGACTTCTCAATCTTTTAAAGATGAAGTACCTTGGAATAAGTTTCTAAACGTCGTACAATCATTTAACGATAGTGTACAGCAATATCATGCTGTAGCCGAGCTAAAGCACAACGACACCTTACGCAAAGTATGGCGAGATGAACTGAATACGCGTGGTGTTATGGCTGTCTTTGCCGAAAAACACATGAAGTATCCAGACTATACTATTCTTGCCATGCAGGTCAGACGATTACAATTATATCCAGCTACAGATCAAATTCGTACACAGACGATCTTCAGTCCACCTATCGAACAAGATTGGCAAGTCATCTGGGGTGGAACAAATGCTTTAATTAATCACCATTATGATTATGATAATCAGCGTTATGCCTACGATTTGATTATTACACACAATGGATCTTCCTTCGAAGGAGATCCTCAACAAAATGAGAGCTACTATGCCTATTGCAAGCCGGTGGTTGCTCCTGCTAATGGTATAGTTGTTAAGGTAGTCAGTGATATTAAAGATAACAAAGTCGTTGGCAAAATGAATGAAAAACATCCTGCAGGCAATTATGTAGTCATCAGACATGCCGATAAAGAATACAGTATGCTCGGACATTTTCGTAAGTCATCGATTACCGTCAAAGTAGATGATCAAGTACAGCGAGGACAAAAGCTTGGAGCATGTGGTAACTCCGGTAACTCTAGTGAGCCTCATATTCATTTTCAAGTTATGGATGAAGCAGACTGGTCGCGCTCTACTTCCCTGCCTGTACGTTTTGCCAGTGACATATCACCTGTACAGGGCGAAGTCATGCCTGGTTCATTATTATAGCACACAGTACCTTCGCTTTTGTATATAACACAACAAGACGAATTCTAACGACTACAGGATCATCGTCTCACTGTTTATTGCATATTTATATTTGAACATCTTTCACCTTAATCACCTATATGGACCGCAACACTCTTCATTTTTTAAATTCACATGTGTGAAAAATAAATATACGAAGCAATGTTTCACGTGTAAACTTTTTCTCCCCTGTTTCAACTACTATCGACCAGAGACCGAAACGGGTTTTTGGCAGATCACCCAAACTCGACCAGTCCAGAAAGCATTCCGACCCTATCCAATCCAACCCGAAAAGTTTCGAAACTCAACCCGAATGACCCGAAAATTTTTATATATATTGGTATATTGCCATGAAGTTTAATTATCATAATGTGACGCATATTTAAGTCGTTCATGCTTTTGGATCTACGTATGTTTTTTTTTCTTTTCTTTCTTTGCTTCAACAGTGCGCCACTGTACATTGTACATTAAGTGTCAAAGCAGAAAGAAAAAAATGCTGTACTTCTTTTTCCGACAAAAGACCACAGTTTCGAAGGCCTATCACTCCAGATAAGTTATATAGCTTGGCTAAGCGCCGAAAGCTATTCTGCGTCAAGACAGAGCCCAAATATAGAACTGTAGCGTCGCAAGTACACTGAAAACTCTTTTCTGTGTAAAATTAACGACGCCACGATGTTTATGACAGTCGATTACCTGTATTTTGACCGTTTTGGGGATCTTCACACCGCAAAAACTAAGGATATTGCTTGTTCGGAAAAAGGCCTTCTTGGAAAACTAAGGAAAATCCGGAGTTTGCTTAGATCTAGATGTAAAGAAGACACTTCGGACTACCTATCTATCGAGAAAAATCGATAGCTTACTGTTTTAATTTCAGAACTCACAACGTTGTTTTCCAAAGATTGTCCGAAAGCAGGATCTTCCGAAGAGTTTCAAAAATAGTTTTGCTGAGTGAAAGTTGTGAGAAAGTGTCTAAATTCAGCATCTCAAAATCGCAGATGCGATTACGTTTCTATCAGAAGTTATTCCAAAAATAGCTGGGGAAGCTGGTTTTTAGCGTCGATAATAGTATATGTAATCATTTCCCTTCTAAATTCTACAGTCATATTTTTTTCGAATTTCTCGGCTGAGAATTTTGCTGAAAAATCGAAGTTGTTTAAAAGTTCGGCAACACACACCAGTCAATGCAGTTTTTGATGTTGGTTCCAAATATGACATTGATTCTGCAAAAACGGAAATTTGACGGCAAAAACTGCAAAACATAAGTGCATTTGCTTGTTTTTGGTACCTGTTTCGAAAAAATTCATTTTTTCTCGACAACGAAACACTATTTTCCAAAACCAACAAGTATCTTTCCTACGCAGTAAATTGCGTCTTTCCGAAAAACTTTCTAAATCCGTGGTTGCCTTACCTCAGTTACGAACGCTCCGCCTCCTCTGGTTGCGGTTTTGCACATCGGACGTTTTTTGGTGAAAAACCTGCTCTATCCCTACAGGACGTCTTTCAAAAACCTTCGCTCCAGACTGACTTTCTATTATGGCGAGGGTTTATTCTTTTATCATGCACTATACTGCAGATTTTTTTCTTCAATTACAATTTTTTTTGTTTCTTTCCTTTTGAATGGCCTTCACTATTGCACACATGTAGTTAGACTATCACACACAAAAAGAACGAGAAAAGATACGAAAAAAAACAGAATGGGTATAAGTTCGAGAAATCAACGTGTGTAGAATAAATAGACGCAAACACTGAATGTATTTATATTCAATTTTACCGCAAATTATTAACCCAAAAGCATTATAGCGAGATGACAAGCAACAAGGTTCCAAGGATCATCCTCGGATGCGCGACGATGGGGCCCCCAGGGACAAACGCAGCAAGAATCACCACCGTCGACGGAACGAAAGCAATGTTCAAGACTCTACAGTCGCACGGTTATACTGAACTCGACACGGCTCGAATGTACAGTGATGGTAAGCAAGAAGCTTTTACGCGCGAGACGGGCGTGCTCAATGAAGGATTCACCGTGGCCACTAAGGTGTATCCCACGGAAGCAGGTATGCATAAGCCAGACAAGCTACGCCAAATATTCGAAACCAGTCTCAGAGAACTTGGCCAACAGTCCGTTGAAATCTTCTACCTCCACGCACCCGATCGAAGTGTCCCATTCGAAGAGACCCTTGTGACTATTCAACTATTATATTATCGAGTTTTCGTGTTTTTTGATCCGCCCCGGACCCATACGTGATCATTCGCAATCTTTTTTGGCCTTACTGATAACGTTATCTTTTTATTTCACCCACCTTCCACCGTGAGCCTGACATAGGCTTTCCGACAGCGGACATTAGGTTCTTCTGTACGGAAATATATTTTGTTTGACAAATACGATTCCTGCCACATATTAAAACGTACTTCATAGAAAAAGGCCTGTTCTAAAAATAGAAATTTGCCGATAAAACAACCTGATGGGATCTTTTCATGGCGTTTTTAGCTGGAATTCTTTTTGTTGATATATCATTTGATGCAAAACTTGTCCAGCTTGAGTGTTTGTCAGGACGGGACAGCCGGAGTCCAATCAGCGACTGCATCTGCTCTTTTTTGTTTGAATCTACTCGAAACGGACTGTTTAAGGACCACTAATAGAGCTCAAGCGGACTGTTAACTGGACCATTTAGAAGACATAGTTTGTGAGTATTGCAGGACTGCAGATTTCTTAGAGACTTCATTGTTGGGTACAGAAGAAAAACTACATTTACCATAGACGCACTTTATAGAGACGAGCATCTTGTATAGTTTTAGAAAAGATCTACATTTTACGCAATCAACAATAGAAACTTCTCATCAAAGGATCATAATGAAACAATCTACTGATATTAGATAGAAAAACAAGAGTATCCTTTTCGATAACATAATGAACTCAGGCTCATATTCTGTGCCATTTTAACTCTAGCTTTGATTGACAGCTAGACAAAAAAATACAATTTTTGGCTTTGGGTTTAGAAGCTTCGAGATACAAAATTAGCTTTCACACTAATTATGAGTATTTTAGAGACGGTTTAGTCCAGTTGAAAACATACCAATATTTTCGTCTATATATATATACCGTACATTTAGAACAAGTTTTCCTGGCGACTGTCTGCAGATTTTCCAAAAAACCTTGGTTTTTCAAATAAAATTCACTTTTCCTGCAACGAAGCTTTTTTAATCAAATACAAGTTATATTCAGGAACGAGTTGCATTGAATCATATATCCAACATTCAGCTCCGTAAGTCAACTATGTGTTCTACTTTTCTTTTATTTGGCCTTTATGGGCCTATGACACCGAAAAATTCAAAATACATCATGAAATTGATTTGGGATAAAGGGCCTTACATACAAAACAGAAGCTGACGCGAGAGATCAAAGCACGTGCCGAGGATAGACTCAGTTGGACTCCGTGTTGATCCTGCTAGAGAGAACAATCGCGTACCTATGACAGAGAGTAGCTCAAAGGACATGGGACGAATGCTGGTGTAGTGTAAGATTAGTAGCATGCGGCTGAGACGGACGTTAGCCCTGAGAAGCATTGATGTTACAAATAGTATAGTACAAAAAGCAATGACCATCTATTCGTTGAATGATTGGTCGATTGAATCGGATAAACCTGCAACAGTGTATAAAGGATAAGCTGTAGACAGAATATAATGTGTGTGTTGTGAGGGGTGACGGTGGGTCGCGAAAACAATCTTGCTAATCAAGAACTAGAACAAAAAATGAATGAAATGAGAAAACATTTCCTGGACAACAAGCAGTGAACTTATTTTACTTATATGACAGCGCTCAGGTGTCTCGCCTTGAGTCCGTCCAACATCTAGCATTCCATATGGTTACTCGAAACCTTTCTACTCCCAGCAGAATTTACTAAAGAGATTGATCTGCCTCTACTTCAAGTAAAGCGAAAATACTTTCTTCTTATACATTTTTTCAAAATTCTTAATGGCTTCTCTCCTTTATCTAGACTAAACCTTATCCAATACGACCAGTCTAGAAGATCAAGCCGTCTTAATCATTCGAGAACAGTAGAAACTCACTTTACTAGAAAAGAAATCGTTCTCCAATCATTTATCTGCCAAACAGCCAAAGACTGAAATTTAACCCTTCCCGAACCTGTTGTTACATCACCCACAATAAAAACAAAGCTCAAGAAGTATCGTGAGTTTTAATCGTTTTAAAATAAGGTGGCAAAGTTTATCGGTTGTTAGAACTTTTTTCGCCTTCCCAGTAGCATGCTTTTGTTTTTGTTTATGTAAAGATGTATATTTGTGTTCCCTTTTTTGTTTCACTATCTATTATCTACTTGTGGCTACTAAAGTATAAATCAATCAATCAATCAATCAAGTTATTCATCCTTAGAGCGCGCTAAGGGGAAGTGTGTCACTCTGATCTCGAACTATAAATCGTCTACAACGATTTTAAATACAAGAGAAAGCTCCAGTGAAAAGGTTTCATAAGAAAAAATCGACAAACTGTTGCTCTTATCAAAAGACTTTAGGCCAAACATTTTTTTTTCGGAAACAAGTTTTTTTCTACGAAGTATGTTCGGATCGGGATCAGAAAGCATATTACAGCAGAATAAATGTCTCTCTGTCTGCCGAAAAAACTCATATGTCCTCTTGCTATGCTGAAAAAAGTACACTGTGCTACTCCGCTCTTAGTGATAACGTATTACTTGGACGATCGCCTTCAGGAAATCAATAAAATGTACGAGGAGGGCAAGTTCAAGATATTCGGGTTGAGCAACTATGCCGCTTGGGAGGTGGCGCAAATTGCGCAAATCTGCATTGCTCAAAAATGGATCCGTCCAAGAATCTATCAGGGCATGTACAATGCGCTAACGCGTGCCTTAGAAGAGGAACTCGTGCCCTGCTGCCAGCACTACGGAATCGACATTGTCATCTACAACCCACTTGCTGGGGGCGTTCTCTCTGGACGATACAGGTCATCATCGGAAATCCCAGAAGAAGGTCGATTTTCAAATGCCGAAGGACACACAATGGGAAAGTTGTACCGTGATCGATACTTTAATCAGATCTATCTCGATGCCATTAATCATCTCACACCAGCGGTGCAAAACCAGGGTCTAACTCTCGTCGAGACGGCGCTTCGATGGCTTGTGCATCACTCGAAATTGCGTCCTTTTGATGGCGACGGAATCATTATTGGCGCGAGTAGTGTCGAGCAGTTGGACTCAAATTTGAAGGACTTACAAAAGGGACCACTACCGGACGAGGTCGTCCGTGCGCTGGATGAAGCATGGCAGAATACTCGAGCTATTGCAAAGACATATTGGAGATAGACAGACAAATTTTCTTTTTACAAATGATCTTCATTAAATCATGTTCACGGAAACAACAAAAAGAAGCAAAGGAACAAAACGAAGAAGAAAATATAAGTTTGCTCAATTGGTAAAATATCTGCTTATTGAACTGAAGCTAACAAGTAGCAACCGCTTAGCAGAAACTCTGAATGTTCTAGGAAGATCTTATTTTGTGAAATTCTAGTATTTTGAATTATGTTTTTTCATAATAAAACACCTGGATTCTAATCTAAAATTCTCTGTAGAATTCTAAGATTCAAGGCTCCTTCAAAAATATCTCATTGATTAATTCGAATACTGGTTTGAATTTTAAGGTTTTTAACTAAGGTGCCGGTATCTCTCGCTTGCAAGAGCTACGGGGGTCGATGCTCGGCATCTCCACTGCTTTGTTTTCTGCAAAACATTTTATGAATAAAGTATATTTGAGAAACTCTCCATCATTGTTTATAAAAATGAATCTCGGGTGATCGTCATTTTATTAAATTAGATAAATAGATCATAATAGTTATTACATTGCATGCAATATAAAGATTGAAAAAACTGTTAGGTTCATCGGTGGGTAATCCCGCACTGATTGTGGTGCGGCGTTTTGATTACAGGGTGCAAAACCTTTACGCCCCCCTGATTCGACCTTAAGGTCAAATGATTCCACTAAGTATTTTATACTAAACTGAAGCTCGTAAAAAACTGCATTGATTAGTGCAATTAGACCAAATATTGCCTATTACATTATTCAAAGATCTTACACTATATATCATAATGTCATAGATCCTATAATATCGAATATATGAAAAAACGATCATACCAAATTTTTGAAGAATTTGTTTTGCTTGCTGTACTGGCATTCTTGGAGATAGTGCTTCAGCGAGTTTTTCACAATTCCGACGATAAACAATTGGCTGTTGTTTGTAAGAATAGCGTCCATTGTCGACTGATCCGTTGCAAATAAACTTCGGATCATAACGATCTAAAAATCCATAAGTTCCATAGTCAATTGTGTCACCTACAATGCTCATATTGTCTGTGTTTAAAACAGCATGATACCATCCGACACACTGCCATTCGGCAAGGTAGTAATTGTTAAGCATGAGTACTGAATCTTTTTCAATTAAGAATAAACACATTATTCAGTTCGTGTACGTGTTTTGTAACAGTCGAACAGAACGAGAGCTACTTAGAGTAGATAATACCCTACTCTAAAAGAATACACATTAAAAACACTTCAAAGTGATATAAGCTACAATGCATCAAGAAGTAAGGTATATGTGGAGAAATGGGTATGATCGTTTTTTCATATATTTGACATTCTAGGATCTATGACATTTTGATATATGGTGTAAGATCTTTTAATAATGTAACAGGCAATATTTGGTCTAACTGCACTCATCGATGCAGTTTTTTACGGGCAATTAATTTGCTATAAAATACCTACTGAAATCAGTTGACCTTAAGGTCGAACCAAGACGGCGTAAAGGTTTTGCAACACCCTGTAAGCAATATGTAAATGTTCCCCTGCTTGGATACACTTCAACTGCCTTTCGTTTTGCATTTGTAAAATGCGAAAAACTTGGTTTTACGTTTTTGAAGTTGCATATACTTTCGTTTCTGCTTCATTTATATCTCCCTCCCAGTCCAGGATATTTGCGAAATGTCTGATTTTCTCGTTAAATATTCTTGTGTTTGAGTTTGTTTATTCAGGACGAGCAGAGGAGAGTGTGACGCTAATGATGTTTCTTTTCTCAAGCACATGAGATACCATGCCTAAGGGTTTGGCTCCATGCACATGGGTAGTTTTACATTGTAAAACTCTACAAGTATGTGCTTGACCTTCTTATCACATGCACTTGAGCGTGGGGGGAGAAATATGTAAAACAATGTGCATACCTCAAGAAACTAATGCGCTTTGACACAAAAACCCAAACACGAAGTTTATACAGAAAAACCGCCAAAACAAGCGGTATTTTCTTCAGCAGAAAAAATGCCCTTAAGTTTTTCGGAGTTTTCGGTGATATTAGTCGCCTTGGATCAGAAAAAACACAAAGTTCTTCTCTAATTCGTTTATTAGAAGTGACGACTAGGGTATGTAGCTGTTTATCATGGAAGACGACACAGAACATTTGGTAAAACTCAGTTACGTTATTCGTTGTTTATCATGGATTTTGATTTCTTAAGTCATCGTACTAACAATAACGTCGAGGGATGGCATTGCAGGCTAAATTCTTCGCTTTATCATGTTCATCATCCAGATTTTCACGTATTTCTTAATAGATTAAAAGAAGATTTTGCGTTCAATACAGCTATTATAACACAAACTTCTGCCACTGGTGCAACACCATCACGTAAAAAATTATATGTTCAACGAAATACACGCATTCTTGATTTGGAAAAAAGATATAAAGAATACAAATTAACACTAAATGAATTTCACGACCGAAGTATGAAACTGATTGGTGTTAGAAAATTCTAAGTTTTCTTTTCTTTTTCTGTATTACAAAATATAAATTTTCCATACATATCACTTAATTAATTTCATTGGCCCGTGTTTCACTACTTTAAGTGTATTGCCACAGTTTATCATTTCATTTTCGTTGGCCTGTACAGAGCTAAATATTGCTTGGCAGCGGTAGCTGTTGACAATTCACTACTGTCTTTCATTTTTCCCACAGGTACTCGGCTATTTTAGGAAATGAATCACTACGTCAGTAGAGGCCCTTTCATTACTTAGTTTGTTAGTAGAAGCGTTCCATTGTTTTTGTCAAATCCTAATAACTTCTGATCCACAAGATCCAAATATTTTCTCTTTGTCAAGGAGTAACCCTAACTCTCCTGTAAGTACAGTGTGTAACTTTACTCCAGTCGAAAAGATTTTAGATCTAAAATAAATTCAAGAAAGAAGTTTAGTAAGTTCAGTAATGCAAACATTTTGCCATAAAGAACAACGAGATGAACGAGTAAGTTATTTTGATATCGAGAACAAACTGACGTATATATACTCATTTATACACTACGACGTATTACTCATTTGTACACTGTCCTGTCAGCTAAGATGTTAAACAAAATGTTCTGTATAATGACAATATTCATCAGAACATTCATAGTGGAAAACTAATAACTTCTTTACATCCATCTTTGGTCGAACGCTTTAAACTGATTAGATTTCAATATGGTGGCAGCTTTCGGTCTCTAAAATCTTGATTCTATTTTATTTTCCAAGATCATTATTATTAGATTCGAATCAATGTCCAATGAGTTATTAATAGTTATTTTTGAATACTATGGTTTGTATTCACTGCTCTAAATATCTCAGACACAAATGAAAGAAACGAACAAACAATCACTTTCACACCTTAACGATTACAACGCAGAAACTATTGTTATCTTTGTATGACAAATGACTCTTTCATAAAATGTCCTGAAGTCACAATGATGAGTCGTTAATATACGTAGATCATGTTTGTCAGCAATTGTTCTCAGTCTGAAAAGAAAAATCTCATCAATTGATAAATCATTTTGAAACAAAGTAATCTGTCGAAATCATTTTTTCTCACTCTGATGTTGTTCGACTTCACTTTTCATATCGACAACAGAACAACTTTACACGAGTAGACAAGGACCTTCGTTCGCTTTCATTCTTTCTTCATCAAACATCATTTTCACATTCTCAATCTTCACGTTCTGCAGGCTGAAAATTCTTATTGAGTACAGCTCTGTGTTTGTTCTTCCGACACATCTTGTAACGGTTTGGGTATGCTGATAGACCGACGCAAGAGAAAACAGAAAATAATAACGATCGTTTCTATATTGTTTCTTTTTTACGGAAAGCGCAATATCGAATCAACATACTGTTTTCTTCCTCGGCTTAAACGCGCGTGAAGGAATTACATTTTTTCAACTTTTGGGCTCTGTTTCTCCTCAAATACTGAACAAAAGATGAGGAAATTTTTATCAGAGATGTGCGGTAGAATGCTTGGTTTCTGGTAAAAACTTCGAATGCGTCGGTTAAGTAGAACGATTTTTATGAGCAAAATAGGTGTCGTGACGGAATTACATTTTTTAGCCTTTTTTTTTCTAGTGCTCTACAAACTTTGGAAAATGCTCTAACACGAAACATATTCAAACAAGAAATCTAATATAAAAGTTGTAGAGCATGAAAAGAGCTTTTGAATCATCTCTTTACTTTCACTCAAAAATGCTTAAATGAAAAGAAACAAGCGTAATGGCTCCGTGACGGAATTACATGTCGTGACGGAATTACATCATTTTTTTGCTTTCTTTTGCGGTGGGTTTTATCGTTATATTTCTAATGGTAAAAAAAAATTCTATAAACTTGATCTACACGGAGCCTTATGCGATCGAGTGTCCTTTATCAAACTAAGCAAAAAAGAACGGTGGGAGAAATGTTTTTGATTTTCGTAGAATTGCTCCAAAAAAGTACCATTTCGAATTCGGTAAAAAATCGGCAAAAACCAGCAAAAACTTGTTTAGTGTGCAAAATGCGTTTTTTTGCATCCAACTACTTAAGCAAGAAAAAATCCTGTCAGATCGTTTTATACGCGACGCATGTAAAACCAAAATGCCAAAATTATGGGAAATACTGCAAGATTTTAAACCTTGTGAAGCGCCGTATACGGGACATGGTACAACCGACTCAGGCAACCCTGTGTTCTGCTATCAAAATAAAGCTGTACATCCGCGTCGTTGCACATCAGAAGGAATAAAAAATCTGTCTTGGCTGAAATCCTTCTTCGATTGGTCGTCTACAGTGGTGTGGGACGGTGATTTTGTTAGCAGTGACCCTGCCGAACCTAGCGAAAAAGAATTAGATGATTTCGCCAATATGACGATTGAGCTCGTGAACGCTTTTAAACAAACTCCGCAAGATAAATATGTGAAATTTATAGCTAGTATTTACAGCTAGTAAACAGAATAGTTTTACATTCTTTAACATGAAAAGAAAGTGGCCAGGTATCAGACCAATCGCACAAACATTTCAGATCTTTCTTTAGTGAATCTGTCGAAGCCATTATGTCGCGACTTTTGCCAAACAGACAAGTGTCATCAGCATACAGCTTGCAAGGGGGAAGTAGCAAAAGGTCGACAGAAAAATATCGACAAACACATGTCGAAAAGCATAGTGTCGACAAGAGAAAAATGCCGACAGAGCAGAATGTCGAAAAACAACATGTTGCCAATTGAAAAAGATAACAAAATTGAACTGTGATCAAATTATATTTATTACTAAGTTAAAATTTAATACACGTGAGTAAGAAGTACAACATACATGGATACGGGGAGAAAATAGTGGAAGTCATATATTTATGTTAATGTACGAGCATATATGTATAAATTACTTCCATTTCGTACCAAATAGCAATGACAATTGACAGTGATCTTTTCACAGTTGAATTACTCCTTCAGCGCTTTCGCAATTGATCGGTGAGCGTGAGGGTGAAATTTTGACAGTCGAGAATATATGTCTTCAAGATATCGATATAATGAATCTAGAAAGATGAGATCTAGAAAGTATGCCCATTGGATTTGCCATCAGTTTTTACCTATGTGAACAAATTTTCACTCGGTTTGAATGAAAAATAGGCATTTTATTTAAAAACGACCTTCCCGTTTGTCTTATGATACCAATAAAAGCAATTTTTCTCAACACAGGAAAGAAAAGAAAAAAAAATGGTCTTGTAACTTTGTAGCTGGTGGTATGATGAGTCGAATGAGATAAAATATTTGGCTCCATCACGTATGCAGAAAAGCTAGATAGGGTTACAAAATCGACCTATACGCGTCTCGTTCGACGCGATTCGAAGCGCCACCAACAATAGAGTTTTGAGTCTAGAGTCGACTTAATGGCTTGTCTGTACTCAGTTTTTGATGCTGAATCTGAAAAAATTATTTTCAGAAGCCGAAAAAATGAACAAAGTAGAAAATTTTGCACATTTCGAAAAAGATGTGTTTTTCTCGAAAAACGACATCTTCTCAGTATTTCGTATTTTTCGACCGGAAGGAAGTATTTGCTAAGGCTAAAAAGTAGTTTTTCATGATCAGCAGCTCACATTCTATCAAATGGTGTAAAAAAAAGCAAAACAAAAAATCTCACTCGAAGTTTGAATTACCTGCACCTTACACGAATGACGGTTATTAGAGACAAGTGACAATTTCGTCAGGCAAGAAAGAAAGAAACAAGACGTATTAAATTCTTCGACATGTACAAAGCAAGTAAAGAAAGAGAAGGAAATACACGACGGTATGCTATGTCACTATTCTGTATTATAACAGAAATTTCGACATTCTTCTTTCATTTTTATTTGGCATACATTCATACATACCAACTGAAAATTTTCAATTGGTAAAAAATTATTCAAACAATTGATAACCTGTTTATAGTATTGGCGATGATATCTAACTTATTCTTGTTTATTATCATTACTTTAGTGAGCATATCAGAAGAGATTTTACGCTTAATTCTTTCGTTACGATCGAATCTAAAACCTAATAATGGTTGGGTGTTGTTCCTTTTTGGTCTTGCTACTAAACATAAATATATTTGTCCTGTTCAGATATACTACTAATCCAGCAATCTGACTCAAATTTAATTGTGTAACTAAAACGATGTCGTCTAAAAATGATGCCTCAACGTTTTCGATGACAACTTCTTTTCCTTTCAAGCATTCTTTCTTAGCTTCTTAAATTACAAACTAATACTATTTCTGTTCATAGAAATAGTTTCGAATCGAAATTCGAATTTATGCATGTATATATACATATACACTTTTATAGGAAGCATGTTTCTTCATTTCAAGAGAAATGTTACAAAACGATAAATAACAGCTGTTGGCTAAAACCATCTCACAGATTGTGCTGCTTCCTTGGATTCTCGTTTCGTTCATAATTCGCCATAAAAGTGATACAAAAGTCCTAAACACTGGTTTTCTGGATTTTCATATGTGCTCTTTCCAACGGTGTTATTTACGAAGATCAAAAACACTTTTAGTAGGGTTTTGCAGAGATGGATCTTTGAAACATCCTGATAAAATCATCTTTGAACTTGTAAATCACACCGTTGGAAAGAGCACCTATGAAAATCTATAAAACCAATGTTTAGAGACTTTCGTATCACTTGTATGGCACATTAAATCGAACAATGTTTTGCGCATGAAAACATACAACTGACATATCATTCGATGTTGTCCAATGCGCTGATCCTAGATGTATCATTCGTCTTTAATCAAAAAGCTTCTGGTTTGAGAAAAATGGATTTTATCGTCTTAAATAGTCCGTGGTACGAACTATATGTAGCACAATTTGAATCGTCAAAAGGGCAGTTTCACTTTTTAACCTAGTATCCACATGGTTGCCCGCTGTGGGATAACCGGTACGATACCTTCTGTTCATTATCGCCAATCAATTGGTCCTGTTTCTTGTGGTCAGCTGATATTTCTTCGTCATCTCGTGAGTACCAATAGATAAGTGTGCTGCTGCTGCGCAGTGTGTATCACCCCTCGTTTTCTCTCTTTCTTTACATCAACATACACATAGTTGTTCAATACAGTAAAGGAAAAGAGAAAGAGGAATCAATGAGAAGGAAAGACAAGAAAATTGGCATAAGGCCAAGTGAATATGCTAAAAGCTTTGTTTTACAGTGCCGAAGCAGAAAACTATACACGAGATACTCTGAAAATCTTCAAAAACTTGAATATATAAAGCCTTTTTCGTAAGGATTTCGATATGTGTTTAATGACTAAACAAACATGGAAAGGTGTCGAAAAAAGATTTCGTGTAGAATTTAGCGTACTCTCTCTCGTTATACACAGTAAAGGCCGTTTTAACCAGATATTACGACACAAATATTCATTTCTAGAAGGTAGGTCGACAGCAGCTCAGAATTGACTAATTTCGCTTGTTTCATTAGAATGAAGAAATGTATTCGAATTTTGAGGTTTCCTTATAATAAATCATTCACATTAAGCTAAAAATAAATAGATTAACTTTTGGTCGATTTATGAGGATATTTCTGAACGCCACGAAACAGTACAACAAAAGCGGTGATTTTTCCAAAGTCAGAAAAAAGTGTAAGTTCTCTAACACGACATATTTGGAATCTAGCAGAAATATAGGGTTTTTCATTAGCTCCACAATACTCTAATGAATTAGATTATTATTACACTGATTCAGCATCTGAATTATTTAGCGCTCAGTTCATGACAAAACTTATTTGGTTATCTTTGGCCACTAATCGGAATATATGTTATAGCTCAATATGTCGATTTCGGACACTTGCTTTGGACTCAAGCACAGCCATAGACTTGCTCATATGGTAAATCTCGAGAAGAGCCGCTGAATCAGGATAAGACCACACAGAGAAAGAATATTTTTTCCAATAGTGAAAACATGATCATGGAAAGTACGTTCACCAAAAATCGAAAAAAAGAACTCCAAGTCCAAATATTGACAACCGTAAACTTTTCGTAAATAAAACAAAATAAACTCGCCAAGCGGTCCTATTGCAAGTCGATCAGATAAAAAAAGGTCGGAATCAACCATACAAACACTGGATGCACAAAGGTAAAAAAACTCGATGTCACAAGCGAATTGATAAACGACCAAATCAAACAAACATGATCGAAACCATTTGAAAAAGTGTCATGCACTCACTAAAAGTGCGACAGTTTTACATACATTTAACTCAATCATCCAAAACCCACAGTACGTCCTAATCTGATCAAGAGTATTTTGCGCCAAAAATTCCAATGACTTGAAAGAATAGTGCTACTCGATACCAAATGGACCCTCAAAAAATAGCTACTAATCATCCGCAAAAAATGATCTTTATGCTTCCTTCATTAAGCTTCGCTAAATCGGCCACATATGGGATATAAATTAACGGAGAGGGGCAATCCATGTGGCAAGCCCCATTCAGTATCGAAAAAATCTGATTGCAACCCAGCAAAAGAAATAGACGTCTTTCGTCTATGGAGGCAGTCACATATCTACAACCGAAGTTATTGTGGCATTCCACATTGCACTAGTTTAACCAGTAATGTTTTGAGCCAAATTCTGTCAAAAACACTGGCAAAGTCGACAAACAAAATCAATACTGAGTGATTAGATCCTATAAATGCCCGTGATTACTCGTGTAGAGCTAATGCATAGACCTAGAGGCGAACACCTTGCTGAAAACCGGCGTTACCTTTGTGACGATCATTCGTTCTCGCACAAATCGGCGGTATATTTTTTTGTACAATTTTCCAAATGCTCTTAACATAGAAAGAGGACGAAGTTCGTTTAACTGAGGATATTCTCCTGTTTTGATGTAATAAATCACAATTCGCCCTGTTCTTCCCCCTCCGCAAACCATACGTATTTCAAATAGTCGGTTGCAGCCAAACAACTAAGATGCCTGTATATTTCTCCGGTAAATCGCGTAATAAAAAATTTGATGTCCATAAAATGTCGAGCACACGCTTAAGACGGAGTCTTTCTAATAACTGTGACACCTCGGCGTATGTAGTTCTGAGTGGTGGCGGATGCGGAGTGTTCCCGTACGGAATTCAAGCGGTCTCATACTAGCCATTAACTACACGTGATGCTTCTTGCGTTGTTTTCTCGACAGGAAGACGAAAATATTCCCGGTAAACTGTGCAATACAAAGGACGAATTTTTCTATATAATACGCCCAGTGCTAGTGTCAAAGTACTAAAAAATTCTACAAAAGTCATCTAAAATGTCTAACAATGAATAGCAAGTTTTGAACGTCGTGAAAAAGCTCGATGAAGTTATGGCAATAGTACAACAACATCAGGTATCCAAATTTCGTACGTCTAATTTAAAAAATTTTACTAAATATTAGTACTGATGTAGTCAATATAGGAAGCATCCATTGTGTCGGTATGAAATACAAGCTAATATTCCATATAATAATCCAGATGATATCAAAATAATGTTAGGAAATGTACGCTCACATCAACAACGTAATACGACAACATTACGCAATACGACAACAATACAGACACTTAAGGTACAGGAGGGTGGGGGACTTAGAAAGTATGAATCCGAAGTATACAAATGAAGACGATGACAATTCTGATACAGTTCCAAATGTGCCAAAAAAAACTCCAGTAAGCTTGTACTCCTCGAATGTAAGATACAAAAAAAGTTAAGCAGTACAAAAATCTACTTATTTGTTGTGTCTTTCTCAATCCTCTATATGTAGTTTAAATTTAACAAGTTAAAACCAGGAGAAGCCGATTTTTTGATCAATCTTGAACTACTACAATTTTCTGCAATAATTGCATTCAAGTTTAAAGAAGGTAACAACTCATCATTTAATTGCACGAAATCATTCTGTGATTGTTGTTTCTTTCTCGTATTAGACGTGTGATTGGAGCAATGTTAGTCTCATTGGTCGAAGAGACCAGTAGTTTTTATTTAATGAGAGGGATCGATCTAAAACGACAACGAAAATTCCGATTATTGATCCATAAACTCGTAAAAAAGAATATCAAATACCGGTCACCGCTCTTACCATTTCTGAAATGGTAAAAATGTTTTTGTAAACTGGTTTTTTTCGTGCCTTCACTGAGCATCTTAGGTGAAATCAGAGAAATTTGTTTGAAAGTTCAGTAAGGATGAGCCGATAACTTTTTTTAAGCTTAGTACAGCGTTTCCAGCTTGTAGTTGAAGCTTTTTTCTACAGCACGAAATTCAAACAAGTTCTCTGCATGATTATAAGTTTTCTAAAAGTCGTTTCTGCATGAGTGTGAAATTTAACTGTTGTTATGTAATCAGTATTTTTATTTTCTTAGGAAATATTTTGAAAATCGCTAGCCGAAAAAATGCGACATCGACATTACTATATCAAAAAGAATTCAAACATAAATAGTTTCAATTAATATTTCAACCTCTGGTTTTTCTATTACAAAATCTGCACCGCCACGTGATATTACAGTTAATTTTGAAGAGGAACACGATAAGATGATCAAGTGTCTCGAAGACGAAACAATCAACGACGAAATTAATGTCGAGTTTTGGTAATCGCCGAGATCTGGTGAAAGAATATCGATCATCAAAAAGATCCTTTGAAGAAATGTTTCTGTATTTCAAATATTTTAGTGACAAAACTATGATACGATAAGCTTCCTAGTACAATAAAGTAAATAAGTAATAATAGTAGTATTTACTAAATAAAAGCAACTGGTCACTACTCATAGAATAACTAAGACCATCTACGACGAGTTTTAAGTTTAAATATCCCTTGTTGTTGGTGAATAGGCATATTCGGAAGATCAACAAAGAATCCGCACACCGAGCGCATTGCGCGCAAGTATTTAGTGTCACAGTCTGTACTATAGCCAATGACTCTAATGTCTAGAAGAAAATAAGTTTCAAGGATTAAAATTTGATAGAAATATGGAAGAAACACGTGAATTCAGCATAACATTATTCGTATATATCAACTTCAAAGAATATCGTTTGCAATGGTTCGATTGTTTGTTTGATACACGGATAAGATGAATGGAGTTGATGATGATAATGTTGATGACAATGTCTGCATTATGTAGAAGTTGACCAACGCTGACTTTTCCTTCGTTTTGAATCATGTTTTCAGCTGTTCGAACGCATCCGTTTTAAATTTATTAATCAATGGAAAACCATAAACAAATGCCGATGAAAAGCCAATGAAACCATTTACTGATTCATCACACTTGGTTCATGGAACAACACCTGAGCGATGTAAATTTGACAATAATGGTGTACATAATGGCTGAAATCTCTTTCTATTTACCTGTACAATTTTCGAAACCGAAAACAAATACCTTTGTGGTATATATGATGATTCGTTAACTGTTTCATGTTTTTGTGTGATATTCTTTAATAATGAAGGTAAGACAGGTTGCTTATGATCGTCATCGTTTGCATAACACTGTTCATATAATCCTAGAAATAAACTTGTTAAACGATTTCCGCTTTCGTCTTCACTCTTCTCCTATTCAGAACGTATTGCTAACTTTCCTTTTTTGCTTTAGTAAAAATATTAAATAATCGATTCCATTCTCCATTCTCGATTTAACCAAACCAATTTTCTTTTTAATATTTGTTACAGCTGGTGATTCAGACTGTAATATCAATAATATTTTTTAATCTGTCAGTAATGCTAATGATCTCATACTTCTAATCGATTGTATTTTGAAACGGATACCGCCAGTTTTCAGAAATCTCTTCGTTTTGATTTGCTCTGACAGAGCCAAGCAGAAAATTAGAAGGTGCATTTATTAACGAAAACGATCTGAATTTTTATGTTAAATCCTAGAAGTTAGAAAAAATGCTTGCGCGAAGCCACATATCCGACTTAGGCCAATCCTTTTTCCTTAATGATATTTTTTATTGGGATTTCCTTGTAATCGATAGAAAGAAACTTGGGTTAGGTCACTTTTTTAGACTAAAGCGTGTAAAAATCGATGATTAAGAATCATCGATGTTATCTTCTCGAATGGCTTTCATTTCTAGACAACTGTAATTGTGAGTTGAGATACTAGTTCGCTTAGTTAAATCTGTTTCAGGTTTGCCTTTCCTTTTTCGCTTTTTGTTTTCCGTATATTAGTTTTTTATGTTATTGAAAAACTAGTCTCGGGTTGAGCTATGTAGAATGTGAGAATGACCAACATTGTAAACAAAACGTTTTGTATTTTTAAATTTTTTTCATTATTTTTGCAAGTGCTTACGATTATTATTAAGCTTTATATACAGAGTTCAAATCTACTAAAGAATGTTTTTTTCGTTTTTTTTCTTTTCGTCAGGTTTTTCATTCTATTTATATTTACCTGCTGCAACTAGTGAAGCGGGTTAGCGAGTTTGTCCCGCTGCAGCTAGCTACATCCGCTAAATTTTACTGTTTTAGGTAGATAACACAGTCAGTGGAGAAGCGAGCGCTTCTTCAGCAATTTTCATGATACGGACCTCGGGATGGTGTCAAAATGTAGAGAAGACCTGCCCCTACAACCTAACAAAGCCGAATTTTTGAAAAAACAAAATTAATTTTTTCAGACAGTTTTTTCGAAAAACCTAGATTAATTTTTTAGAAAGCTCGAGTTTTTTGTAAACAAATAAATTGAAAACAAAAATAGAAAAAGCTGATATTTACCTTCATTTTAAAATCTTCCCGAGCTTTCTAACATTTAAAATGGCGGAGAAATCTTTGAGGCACAATCAGGTAAAACAAAAAAACCAGTTTCGAGAAAAACGCAAAACAAGTTTCTCCTTTGATTATCGCGGTTTTTTTTGG